>PVHP010008628.1:0-52601 GCA_004024765.1 Zapus hudsonius | reverse complement strand
GAGCTTTGACAGAATTCTGTCTTGTTGTTGGAATCTCATGAGTCACTTTGGTCAACAGCTCAGTGAGGGAAGGAACCAGTGGTTGGAACCAGGGGTTGTCCGGCTGCTCTAATTATTCACAGGCTTAGACTCTCTCCCCTACCATTCATGGCCCCTCTTAAAAGATGACGCTCACTACTTACTCAATAGGTTACAATATACTATGTTTTATTTTAAAGCGTGTCTATTTGTAGAATTTTATCTCACAGTTATACAACTACACAATGACACAATGATACATGCACAAAAGTATATATAGTTTTTGTTTTTTTTTTTTTTTTTTTGGAGGTAGGGTCTTGCTCTAGCCCAGGCTGACCTGGAATTCACTATGTAGTCTCAGAGTGGCCTCGGACTCATGGCAATCCTCCTCTCTGCCTCCCAAGTTCTGGAATTAAAGGTGTGTGCCACCATGTCCAGTTGTGTATAAAATTTTTTTATTCTAGGTAATTGGAAAAACATAAATGTCGTTCAGTAGACAGTTGGTTAATTTGTAATAAGTTACATTATGCAGTGTAATATTGTATAATAAAATAAATAAATAGGCCTCTATATATTGAATGTATAAAGGTCTTTGAGTAATATATACATACACTATGATCCTCTGTCTATAAAATGTTACTTACATGTTTGTAGTTTATGTACTTCTAGAAAAAAACAGAATAACCTGACAGGAATGTTTTGTTCTCATGAGGATAGTGGAAACTTTGAGTTTTGTAGCTTTTATTTATTTTCCCATAATCATGTAAATTTTACAATGTTGAGAAATAAAGCTTAATGATTTAGCTGTCAGCATTATGCCAGCAACCACTTCCTGCCTTGGGTTTTCCAGGCAGGTCTGAAGTGTAATGGAGGCTGTCTGGGAACCCATAGCCAGCAGGAGTTCCAGGTGTTCCTGATGGCTGGTTCCTGACCAGATGTGCATAGTTAAGATTAGGACCAGCTTGGGATGACTTTGAATGAGGCCGAACTACTAAATTTCAAAATTTGCAAATGATGACTGATTCCCTGGGAAATTACTAAATAGTTTAGAAATAGCCCAGTTTGTTTCTAATAACCTGGAAGAAGCTGAAGCACATGTGAGCTAACCCTATGGGTGAACTCTTTCTAATCCTCATGCAAACCTCATCCTGCTCACTGTGCAGCATTTCAGGGCAGAGAGAACCGAGTGAGGCTTGCTACTTCAGCTTACAAAGTTCACAACATACACCAATTTGAAGACCAAACTTTTTGTATAATTCTTTGTTTTAAGGTTGTGGTTACAGTTTTGTAACTATTACTTGAAAAGGTGACATGCCATAACTAGGAGGAATTAATGCTGGAGATCAGATCGCTCCACATTAGAAAATTGATAATATACTTACTAACAGAACAGAAAGAGAAAATCGAATCCTTTCATTTTACATATGATAAAATTGATCTATTTGTGGTTCTTGAAAATAGGAAACCAAGCCCTTAGAAGATGGAGCTAGGTGAATAGCATAAAAAAGCTGTTTCAGGTTGTGCGTAGCTCAGTAGGATAGTGCCTGCCTTGCAAGCATGCAGGCCTGAATTTGATCCCCAGAACCCACACTAAACAGCCAGGAGCATTGGTGGGCACTTGTAAGTCCAGAACTTGGAGGTGGAGACAGGCAGCTCTCTAGAGCTTGCTGGCCAGCCAGGGTAGCCTCATTAGGTGAGTTCTAGATCAATGAAAGACCCTGTTTCAGAAGAGATAGATAAACTTCCTAAGGACAACACCCAAGACTGTCCTCTGGCCTCCACATGCATGAACATACACCTGTGCAAACACACACACAACGGCGTTGCAGAATGTCAGTACCATGTGAATGACATACAATATAGATGATCTTGTTAAAGTTTAGAATAAGACTGTAAGTTCCTATCCAATCTCAGCTTATTCTCACAATTTATTCTAAAGACAATTTAGAAAAATATATGACAATATCCCAGAACATTCTAAACAAAAAAGAGAACAGGGCTTAACTAACCCCATCACATATTATCAAGTTAAAGTTACAGGTCCAGAACTGTGAGGAGTCCAGAAACACATGTAACTTGGCTCTTCAAGTTACTGGAAAAAAAGGTAAGCTTTTCAATAAATAAGAACCCTTTTTTTACATTGATATCTTTATTGTCCAAAATTTTACATTTCATGTTGGTATGTCCATTTCCCTCCTCCCTACCCCCAAATCCACTGGGCATCCTCCTCGGTGGGCATACTGGATCAATCCATGGGGAAGAGGGTTATGGATAGCACAGGAGACAGCCAAGTCCCCCCCCCCCAATAGTAACTTTTGAGGAAAACTAAGAGATCTTTAACTTGCTTTTCATTTCAAAAATAAATTTTAGTTTAGTCAGACCTTCATATTTTCATTATGGCAAACCCAAAGTCATAAAGCAAAATAAATGATATATTTGTTTAAAAAATTTTTTAATTCTGTCACCCAAAGAGTTTTTTTGAGACACAAACTGGGAAGCCGCGACATGGGAATTTTGAGTGTCCTTGTGAGCCATGGACAGAGCCTTTCTTGGGTCTTGGTTAGGCTTTTAACTCAAGAGTTAGGGTGCTAGACGCTCACTGTCCCAGCAGACTTGCAATACGTGGCCTCCAGGTTCCTGATCCATGGACCACAGAGTGTGAGGTTTAGTAAGGTTTTAGTATAGAGCTCAAGAAAAGAAGGCAGTAGAAGGGGTCCCCAGAAATGGGGTTCTGAAGGTAATGCCTTAAGAGTTAATAAGGCTTTATGGATAGGGATGACCTGGTTGGTCCAGTTCTCATGCCAGGTGTCCAGGCACCTTATAGTCTCAGAGGCACCTTTATAAAAAAGGTGTTTGTTTGTTTTAAATCTGGTTTCTAGGGAAGGGAAGCTCCTTAGGGAAAAAAAGGTTAAAGAAAAACCAAATTAAGGAAATAAAATGGATCCTCTCTCTATGGGTCAAGGACATTTCACACTTTGGGCCTAGAGGGAAGCCTACTCTGGGGGCCCTGCTGACACTCAGCTGCCCAGCCCCTTTGTATCCCCTGTGCTGTGTGCTTCATCAGTGGTGTGTGCGTGAGGAACCAGAGACCTAGGCCTCCCTGCTGTGCCTCAGCCCCTTCACAGCCTGCAGGTCTGTCTCCTCATTGCTCTCATGTCTGCCATGCCATTGGTGCTCAGTGAATACCACTAAATCAGTTACTTCCTTGACAGTTGGAGGTCAGTGTCCCTTATATACAACTTCCTGAAATGCATGAAGAAGACTAACCTGTTTGAAAATTAGCAAAGGGCAAGTTGGAGTGTTCACAAAGAACCGCAGGTGGTCAACAAAATAAACTGTAAAAACACAAATTAGAATGGCAAGGAGATGCTTGGTTCTTTCTCAAACACTCTCCATTTCTAACCATTCCCTAGATGTCTGCCCCTGAACGTCTGGGAACTGTTATCTTTTCAGCCCTTCCTCTCACAGGTTAAGTATTTGGCATAGTTTAGGTGCTTTGTTTTATGCCCAGCAGGATCTAAGGAGTGTAATGACCCTGGAAGAGGATCAGGTGGGATGACCAAGGGAGTGGATTAGGACCATAATTAGAATAGTTATGCCTGCCTGGCTTGGTAGGCTGGTACCTTTCTTTCCTTTGCTCATTCTGCCCCCTTTTCCTCACAGTTCCCTAATGGCTTAACCTGCCACTTTAAATTTCCTCCCGAGTGCTTGCCCTTTAGTGGTAGGAACAGGAATTTTTTTTCCAGTGTTAATTGAAAAACGTGACTTTTTAAAGTGTTTTTTTAAGCGCATGTAAACACATAACTGCTGTGATAACATTGTTTAACCAATGATAGGTGCTTTTTTTGTAGCTCTGTGAATACTTTCTTCAAACTTAATACCACAACACCTCAAACGTATGTTATGAGAAACAGAAAATAATTATATATAGGAGTTGTATTATTGGAGATGTGACAAGGATATTTGGTGCTTATTTTAAGATGAATTCATTATGTCTGTGTAATAGACATTTACTCTACTTTCTTGAATTATAATTTAATCTTATACTGTGAAATACTCTTTTGAATCTGTAGTAGCCAATCTAGAGAAACTAGTTGAAGGACATCAGTGATCAGGGTAGATCCTCAAAAACTTTCCTGCTTAAGAAAAAGGAAGAAACAAAAAAAGCTTTGATTGTTTTAAAGAAAAGTGGTCTAACCATATTAAGTACAATTAGGAAAATCAGAAAGAAAAAACCTTACTTAATCTCAACTAACCTAATCTCAAGGGATAGAATTTGTGTAGTTTCCAAATTTGTGCTTTTTTTAACTTTAAAAAAAAATTGTGGAAGGTTGGAGAGATGGCTCAGTGATTAAAGGTCTTGCTTGCAAAGACTGGTGGCCTGGGTTCAGTTTCCCAGTACCCACATAAAGCCATATGCACAAAGTGGTGCATGCAACTGGAGTTCCTTTGCAGAGGCCAGAGGTCCTAGTGTGCCCATACTTTCTGACTCTTGCTATCTCTATCTCCCTCTCTCTGTCAAATAATTTTTTTTTAAATTGTGGGACTGGGGAGGTGGATCAGTGGTTAAAGGCACTTGCTCCCAAAGCCTGACAGCCTGGGTTTGATTCCCCAGTACCTATATAAAGCCAGATGCACAAAGTGGTGCATAGGTCTATAGAGTTTATATGCAATGGCAAGAGACCCTGGTGCATCCATACTCTCTCTGTGTCTGTATCTCTAAAATATTTTGAAATGTGTGTGTGTGGTGGGGGGAGATTGAATATCTGTGGGCACACCAACATCTCTTTCAACTGCAAAGGAACGCCAGACAAGATGCATGTACTACTTTTTGCACCTGGCTTTCTGTGGGTGCTGGGAATTGAACCTGGGCCAGCCAACCACAGAGCCATCTCTCCAGCCCCCCACATTAGTGTTTCTGTGGTTAGACTACTTGTGATTTTTCCTCCCACTGATGGTGTCCTTAGCCTTCTCCCTGATCACCTTATCTCAGGATTGCAAGTGGCTGCCTGGTTGTCTTCCAGCTGCTTAGCACTGTATGTACCTTGCTTGTGAGGAAGAGTGTAGATGTGTTGTTTGTGAAAACATGACCCTGAAGGAAAAATGATTTTTGTTTTGAGAGAGAGAGAGAGAGAGAGAGAGAGAGAGAGAGAGAGAGAGAGAGAGAGAGAGAGAGACTCATGTAGCCTAGGATCCTTGGATTTGCCAATTAGTTAAAGCTGACTTTGAACCCCTGCCTCCACCTCCCTCATCCTGGGCCACCACACCCAGCTTGGAAAAACAGTTGTTCTAAGAATCAGTGCCTTTCTGTTTTCAAACATGAACCTGAAGCTTGAAGGAATCGTTACTTGATATACTAGATAAATATTTTGGAGAAGTTAAAAGAAAGTTATATAGTTGCTTGTTTTTGAACACAGAATTCTTATTGCTAACATTGTATTCTGTTCTAGATAATGGAGCTTTGTGGTGCAAAAAGACTTGGATATTTTGGAAGAAGTCAGTTCTACATTGCTTTGAAACTTGTAGCTGTTGCCCAGTCTGGTTTTCCACTAAGAGTGGAAAGTATAAATACAGGTAAATATGCTATACAGTAGTAACTGACATAAAAATATTCTAATACAGATGAAGTTAAAGTCAATAGAACTTTCAAGTCTGTCTGATAGTCTAAGACCCCTTGCAGCCTGCAAGTGTCATGAGCTTGTGCTCATTGTATTTCATATTTGAAAATACTGGAAGAATATGTCTACCATGTATCTTATTTTAAAGAATATATATATATATATATATATATATATATATGACAATATGTGTTCAAATGAATTTCTCAGAATTCACTAAAAGTTGCTTAGAAATAATTGTGAATTTAGGTGAATAATTTCATTAAGGTAAACAGTAAATTATAGTGACCACCTTTATATATAACTACATAGCTTCATTTCATCTTTGTGGTTTTTTTTCTTTTTTCTTTTTCTTTTGTATGGGGACTGAACCTAAGGCCTTAGGCAAGTGCTTTACCACTGAACTATATTCCTAGCTCTCTGGTAATTTCTGGAAAATTAAGTAATAAGACCCTATCTGAAAATAAAAAGTAGGGGCTGGAGGGATGGCTCAGGGCTTAAGGTACTTGCCTGTAAAACCTAATGACCCGGGTTCAGTTTCCCAGTACTCACATAAAGCCAGATGCATAAAGTGTCATGTACATATGGAGTTCATTTGCAGTACCTAGAGGCCCTGGCACACCCATACTCCCCCCCCCCCAGAGGCCCTGGCACACCCATATTCATTCATTCATTCATTCATTCATTCTCTCTCTCTCTCTCCAAATAAATAAAAAGTAAATTTTTATGGTGAGATCCTGTCTTTTTATTTTGAGACAGGGCCTCACTTAAGTTGTCCAGCCTTGCTATGAATTGCTCTATAGCTCAGACTGGCCTTGTATTTGAAATCCTCCTTCATAAGCCTCCCCAGAAGTTGGATTACAGATCTGGGCCACCACCTTTTCTGATCTTGTACTTGATGGTGATTTGTTTGGGAAGGTATAGAGGCTAGTTTTATATGGAAAAGTATCAATTAACTGACACTTCCTGGTTAGTAGAAACAGTTTTAAAATATTAGCAGACTAAAGCCACATTTTAGACATCTGACCTCTTTACAAGTTTACCTCGGTTTACTTTTTCATTTTTTAAAGTTTTGAGGCATTTTGATACAGAAGAAAATATCTGAAGAAGAAAATAGATGTTTAAGGGTGAGATTTTTTTGTAGTGTATTTTATAGTGAAACTGAATTTCTGAAATGTCCAATTTTTTTCTTTTCCTTCCCTTTTCTGTCTTCCTTTTTGTTGTTGTTCAAACAGGGTCTTGTTGTGTAGCCTAGGTTTGTCTCATTCTCCTGACCCTGAACTTTCTGAGTGCTGGGATTACAATCATGTACCATGGGGCCTGACAGACTGTATGGTTTTAAGTATTAGCTCTGCCTCCTCATCATCAGGAGGTTTTCACTGTGGACCTCTCCTTCGCATCTGTTCTGCATTTGTGTGGGGAGGCAGAGGACACCCTCAGGATGTTGGCTGGTCCTTTCCCTCTGCCTTAAGACCTGGTCTCTCTTGTTTTTGCTGATGAAAAGACCAGACTGCCTAGCCCACAAACTTTAGGGTTCTCCTGAGTCTGCCTCACATTGTCACGGGCTCATTGAGATTGCAGACACATGCACCAACCACTCCTCTGTGCAGCCAGCTTTACACGGGTGCTGGGACCCGGGATGGTTGTCTGGCTTGTGTGGCAAGTGTCTTTAACTACTGAGCCATCTTACCAGCGCCTGTTCTACTGGTCTTCAAGGTTTACACTCTGCTCAAAGTTTCGGATCATTTCAGCTATGTCGAGTTTTGGATTAGAGATGCTCAAACCTGTAAATCCTATGTAGATATTCCACAATTTTGCCAAAGTTTGAAATGGGAAACAGTTCCATTCTGAAGTAGATCAAGTAAGAAATATTCAAGCTGCAATTATTTCTTGTTAACAGTTAAGGATCTTCCTCTTCCAAGATTTGTGGCCTCAAAGAATGAGCAGGAGTCTCGCCACGCAGCCTCGCATTCTTCAGATTCTGAAAGTCAGGGGTCTTACTCTGGTGTGATTCCCCCTCCACCTGGCAGGGGTCAAGTGAAGAAGGGGTCCATAAGCCATGACACAGTGCAGCCTCGTACATCTTCAGAGCAACAGGTAATCATGCAGTGAGCACTGACAGCCATTGTCTCTGTGGATGTGCACTGTAAGACATTCATTGGTACTTCATAATGAAATGCCACCCTAAAAGTTCTATCATTTCTGTAGGAACCTTCGTCTCCAGTCGTTTCCCCACAACAGTCCCCACCAGCCTCTCCACATGTGTGGAGGAAGCACAACCGCCACCCGAGTGGAGGGAACAGTGAGCGGCCTCTTGCAGGACCTGGGCCATTTTGGTCTCCTTTTGGGGAAGCACAATCAGGTATGTAGGGATTCTTAGAAATACTAATAATTTACCTTGTAAATGGAAGGAAGAGCTGCCTCCAGACTATTTTTATTTTAAGTTAAATTGAAACAGAACCAATTATGAAAATTTACAAGTAGATACATAGTTTTGGAAAGTAATAATTACATCTATTTAACTGTGGTGCTTAGACAAAATTTTATGGGTACCAAATACCCTTTTTGTAAAATGAGTAATTATTTCCCCAAATATTAGTTATGTATAAGTTTCAGTGTTGACAAGAAAAGTACGGAGCAATTTAAAAGATTTAAATGAAGTGTAATTTTTTTAAAAAATATATTTTTTTTATTTTTTTCAGAGAGAGAAAGAGGCAGAGAGAGAGAGAGAGAGAAAGAGAGAGAGAGAGAGAGAGAGAGAGAGAGAGAGAGAGAGAGAGAGAGAATGGGCACACCAGGGCCTCCAGCCACTGCAAATGAACTCCAGACACATGTGCCCTCTTGTGCGTCTGGCTTTATATGGGCACTGGGGAATTGAACTCCAGTCCTTCTGCGTTGCAAGCAAACACTTTAACCACTAAGCCATCTCTTCAGCCCTAATTTTTAGTTGAATAGAAAGATTCTATTTCTTTAAAACTAATTTGGAAAGAAATGTTCATACTGCATATGTGATAGTTTATCATAGTCTTAAAGTAATCCTGAGTAGCACCTGGGACTTGTCTTCAAACATGGATGAATGTGGTCACCCTTATCCCTCAGGTTCCTCTGCTGGCGATGCAGTGTGGTCCGGGCACTCTCCACCTCCACCTCAAGAAAACTGGGTCAGTTTTGCAGATACTCCACCAACCAGTACTCTTTTAACCATGCATCCTGCTTCTGTCCAGGTGTGACATTTTATTGGTATTGCATTTTGATTTGCTTCATTCGGACCATCGCTGCAGTCATTGTTTCTGTATCTTGCTGTCACAGGTTTTACAAGTGCAAGTTCATGATTCTCTTTAAAAATATTCAGACCTCTGTTCTGTGCCATTTTTCAAGTCTGTTATCACTGGAGTGTTTCGCTTTCACTAATGATTTTGGCTGGTTTTATTTCTGTTTTAATTCCCCAGTGAAGTTTTAAAAGGTTTCAGCATCTGGGAATATATTTGCTTGGCTTTCTTAGCACATTTTTCATAACTTTCTGTTGCTTACATAATGCTATCATTCTACATGTTTATGTAATCACTGTGCAGAAACATTCAATAATCTGACTATAACAACTATGTGGTTTGCTGATAACTTCTTACACAAAAAAGTAAACTTTCCTTTCAAGGAAAAGTCACCTAGCAACCTTGGTCCATATGATCATATAGATAGATAACTGTACTGAGGAGAAATGTTTCATTGCAGGACCAGACAACAGTACGAACTGTAGCCTCAGCTACAACTGCCAATGAAATTCGTAGGCAATCCAGTAGTTATGATGACCCCTGGAAAATCACAGATGAACAAAGACAGTATTATGTAAATCAGTTTAAAACCATTCAGCCTGATCTAAACGGATTTATTCCAGGTGAGTTGTTGAAAATAGCAGTTTTTCTAGATGGGACAGGTCAAAGTCTCAATTTCATTATCACAAAGGCATTGTTTTATTGGTCCTCAATCTTAATTATTTCTCAAATTATTTATTGAAAAAGAGTCTATAATCTTATAATCACCGGGGAGCAAAAGCATGACATATTCACATAATAATGTTACCTTTTTCTTTGTTTGTGACTCTTACCTCATTCTGTCCTTGGATCTGGGTGTTCGGAATTACACTAAATAGCACTGTTTTGATATTGCAGGCTCTGCAGCTAAAGAGTTTTTTACAAAATCAAAGCTTCCTATCCTTGAGCTTTCTCATATCTGGTAAGTGTGGTGTAGCATTGGTTAACATGGAGTGAATAGACTTAGCCTATTCAAAATGCCCTCAAAGAGCTCAGGATGGTCTTCTCTCACAGTCTTTAGGAAATAGAAGCTCTTTGTGACCTAAACTCATGCTGTATTGGTTAGGACAGTGCATGGAAAAAAGTTCTTATACATGATTTTCTTGATTCTTTTTGGTTTTATCAAGTTTCTTAAGTTCTTTTTTAATTTTGTTTTAATTTATTTGCAAATAGAGAGAAGAAAGGCAGACAGAGAATGAGCACATCAGGGCCTCCAACCACTGCAGATGAACTGTCCAGATGCTTGTGTGCCTCCCTATGCATCTGGCTTTACCTGGGTACCAGGTCATTAGGCTTTGCAGACAAGCACCTTAACCGCTTGAGCCACCTCTCCAGCCCAAGCTTATTAAGTTCTATATCTAACCAGAAGTTTAAGAACAGTGCTTAGCTCCTATGTTAAACATAGACAAAGACTCTCAAGATAGCTACTACATAGTTAGAATTGGTCAATGGAACACAAATATAATAATAAGTTATTTTTTAAAACAAATTGTCAGATAAACATTTCTATTTCATATCAGTACACTTTTCTAGGCTCATGGATTCCTTACTTTCCTGTCATTGCAACAAAATGCCTGACAAAAGCAACTTAAGCAAGGTTTATTTTAGTTCAGTTTGAGGGTTCCAGTCCATGCTGGCAAAGAATGTACCATGGCAACAGAAATATGAAGCTGCTGATCATATCCAGTCCAGTAAGGAAACAGAGAGATAGAGAGATGGATGCTGAGTGCTCAGCTTGCTTTCTCTTTTGTATTCAGTCCAGTACCCCAGCCCATACAAGGCTGCTTCCCATAGTTAAGGTAGATCTTACCACTTTAGTTAACCAATTCTAGAAAATCCTTTACCCACATGCCCAGAGATTTGTCTCCTTGGTAATTCCAGATCCTGTCAACTTGACAGCATTAACCGTCACAACTGGATAAGGTGGTACAAGTCTTGTGATTCTATCATTTAGGAAGCAGAGATAGGAGAGTCTTTAGTTCAAGTCCAACCTGGGCTCTATAACAAGACTGTCTCAAACACACACATTCACACTTCTATATTCTAAGTTATTTTGTTCATAAATTTTCAGTACCATAGATTATTATAGTAGGAGGTAGATAGGTAATGCCTCAAATGAGCAATATATTGGGGCTGGAGTGATGGCTCAGTTGTTCACAGTGGTAAGAGGCCCTGGCCATCCATCCTCCCTCTCTACTTATAAATAAAATAAATACTATTTTTTTTAAATAGACTTATTGCCAGGTATGATGGGATACACCTTTAATCCAAGCACTTGGAAGGCAGAGGTAGGAGGCTCACTGTGAGTTCAAGACCACCCTAAGAGCACATAATGAATTCCAGGTCAGCCTGAGCTAGGGTGAGACCCTCTAATTATTTTTAAATTACTTAATTTTATTTTACACGCCTTATGTTAGTTTAACTCTTACTACAGTGCATGGAGGCTAAAGGGCATTCTTTGTGACTTTAATTTTGGTGGCTGTTTTTCAGATTTTAGTCCAAGAATGTCAGTCTCATAGGACTATTGATGGGACCACATTGTGCGCACTCAGGTGCCCACCACCGAGAGTCCATGCTTCACATTTTGACATTTACTTGTTACACATCTTAACATAAGAAATGTTTTGTAAACTATTTTTTGTACTTTCTTGAGCAAAGTTCTTTGTCTTGTTTTTGAGAAATGGAATTACCCAAAACAAAAAGGATTCCATTTATGACAATCTGTCTTCCAGGGAGCTCTCCGACTTTGATAAAGACGGGGCCCTGACACTGGATGAGTTCTGCGCTGCCTTCCATCTAGTGGTTGCCAGGAAGAACGGCTATGACTTACCAGAAAAGCTCCCAGAAAGCCTGATGCCCAAGCTCATTGATCTGGAAGATTCGGCAGGTAATACTGGTGAGCAGAGGCTTGGAATGCTGGATTCTGAAAATGAAATAGATGGGTGTTACAACCCAGCTGAGTAGCTTAGCAGCAAAGGAATGCACTGCCAGACTAAGACGATACATACGTGCATACCTACATATGCAGTGGAACATGGTGCCTCACAGGCAAGAGGATTGTGCAAGTGCCAAGGGAGCTCTGCCTAGAGGGTGGAGCCCTGACTCAGGAAGAAGAAAAGAGGTTTCTTCTTACTTTTGTGAGGTGCTAAGATTGGAGCGTTTCACTGTGTTACTATTTCTTTTTCTCTGTTTTGTTTTGTTTTGTTTTTTGGTTTTTCGAGGTAGGGTCTTACTCTAGTCCAGGCTGACCTGGAATTCACTATGTAGTCTCAGGGTGGCCTTGAATCCACCTACCTCTCTGCCTCCTGAGTGCTGGGATTAAAGGTGTGTGCCACCACAGAAAACTAATCTGCTATTTCTAATTGCATTATATATTGTCTAAAGTAGATTCTGTCTGCTTTTCATCATAAACTTTTGAATGCAGTACATCTTACTGTGTTGAGAGGAAATGATAGGACTCAACATATTTTAAAAAGGGAAATTAAAATACCGACTTTGGCTCTTAAGTAGGCATTAATCTAGAAGGCAGTTTTTTTTTTTTTTTTTTTTTTTTTTTTTTTTTTTTTTTTTTTTTTTTTTTTTTTTTTTTTTTTTTTTTTTTTTTTTTTTTTTTTTTTACCCAGATCATATGTGGTCTGGCTTTATTGTCAGTTTTACAGACAGGCAGAAGTTACTGCCATGAATAAGCAGCTTCCTGGGAGTAGAATTTGTAATGTGTTCCTAGTTGTGCTGATTTTGCCTGTGACCTTGGGCAATTCTGACCAGTTACTGTTTTCCGTTTCTTCCCCTGAAGTGTGAACTTGAGGGAGGCCATTCACATGCTAGGCACTGCATTGCACACTGACCTTTTATCAGTGTGTTGATTTGAGAGTTTATCATTGGTTTTAATTGTTTTGAATCCTAAGATGTTCCTGATCATTGTAGGTCATTATGAAGCATCAGGTAGCCTCTAAATTGAGCTGAAAACTAAACATCATATCTATTAGATGGCTTTATTTCAAAGTACTTTGACTTAAATAAACAAAATACTTTCTTTGTTTAGATTATGGGATAATAGCCAAGAGAAGAAATTATGGTGGTATTTCATTGTAGATTTTACCTAAGGCCTCAATTTTTAAAAGAAAGATTTTATTATTTGCAAGCAAAGCAGAGAGAGAAAGAAGCCAGTATATTCCAACTCCAAATGCATGCATCACTTTGTGCATCTGGCTTTATGTGAGCACTGGGGAATCAAGCCCAGGTCCTTAGGCTTTGCAGGCAAACACCTTAACCACTGAGCCTTCTCTTCAGCTCTCTAAGGCCTCAATTTTAATACTGATACTTTAGGAAGAAGTTCTTTCCTAGGCATTTGGGTTTTGGTGGATTTTATACCTGTTTTTTTTTTCTTCATTCTTATTTCCATATTCTCTCTCTCTCTCTCTCTCTCTGTCTCTCTCTCTCTCTCTCTCTCTTTGCCTACATATGTCTCTGCACTAATGCATTAACTATATATATATATATTTTTTTTTTTTTGGTTTTTCGAGGTAGGGTCTTGCTCTAGCCCAGGCTGACCTGGAATTCACTCTGTAGTCTCAGGCTGGCCTCGAACTCACGGCGATCCTCCTACCTCTGCCTCCCGAGTGCTGGGATTAAAGGCGTGAGCCACCACGCCCGGCTTTAACTATATTTTTAATGGTATCACAGACTGGTAATTTTTTCTACTCCCAGTATGGCTTTGTAATCAAATGTATTGTTCAATATTTTGCCCATGCAATATTGAATTCAGATCTGTTTTATCTATTAACTAAATGATGAATGTTGAAATTGTATTAATTTAAGGATAGAGTCAATATATTTTTTTATTCTATCATAAACCTGCCATTCATATACTACCAAGTAATTTGAATATATAAATTGCCATATGATGTTATGATACTGTGTCTGTTATACCATTATAGCTGTGCTTTGGTGGGGGTGGAGAGAGGGCAATGCCAAGGATTGAGTCTAAGGCCTTATGGGTACTAGGCAAGTGCTCTACACTGAGCTATGTCCCCAGCCCATAACTGTGCTTTTAGAAGTCTATATAGTTCAGGGAGAAATACCTACATGGTTTAACTGTGGCTGGCATTAGGCTTTAGCACACATAGCCCTGTCTGTGGGGCCGTTTCTATTTTCTGTTTCATCACACCTTTAACATGCCCTGTAAATGAAATGGATCACACATTTTAACATTGTGGCCTATTTAGACACAGGTCAGAATGAACACAACTATAATCATATACTATATGTCTGGGATTTTTTATATACTCATACACTTCTTTGACCTTTATCACATATAAAGTCAGGGTTCACCTTATTTTCAAAAAAATATTTTATTATTTGAAAGGAGAGAGAGGGTAAGAGCAGGAGAAAGAGAGAATGGGTCCTCTTGCCACTACAGAACTCCAGATGCATCTGTCTTTACTGGGTACTGGGGATTCGAACTAAGGTATATTTTACTGAGCTCCTGTAGCCACCTAGGATGCAGACAGGCAAAGTATCCAATGAGAAGAAATGCACCTGCCCATTTTTCATCAAAAAAAAGTGTGCATGAGGATAAACTTTCAGAATTAACTTCTGTCCTTTAGTGTAAAAGAGCAGGGTATGTGATGTTGATGACATCCCAATTCCGTTTTGGACTTTTCCTGAAGTTCAAAGTAAATTAGCTGTATGTCTGGCATTCTGGGCCACCTAACTCTGCATCATCATTAAATAATTGACAAAATAATAGCTTCTATTAAAAAAATTGCTATCCCAGTGCCCTCAGTTGCACAGGAAGATATATTATTGCTAGTGTTAAATTCAAGGAATTACTTCTTAAAATCCCTCCATTTCAAACATACCCTACATAGTCTTAACAGTAACATGATACTTTCTAGATAGGTATTATAGCTGGTGGAATTACAGATAGTGACTGGTGCACTACTGAATGGAATGGGCTTGAGTAGCAGGAACTCCTCTAGTTCCTCAATGACACCAACAAACCAGGCTGGATGGCGCTTGAAGGAAAAACACTCTACAAGGTTGATGACGGTCGAAAATTGAGTGAATGGGTGGAAGCATCCATGGATACTTAACTAACAATACTCTAGTTTTTTGCAGAATGATGTTTTCCTTTGTGGTTGGGCTGCAAAAGTCCAACATGAAGGAAGGGTGTCTGATCTACTGTTGGGAAGGAAAGTGCTGGAGAATGTCTTCTTCCCCAGTACATATTCCCAGAGCTGAAACCTCCAGCTCTCAGCTAGTGTGTCTTCCCATTTTCCTACCAAATCTCTCACCTTTCTTTGTTCTTTATACTCATTTTCACAATTCCTGTCTTTTTAAGGTAACATTCCAATTTAGTTGTTTTCATCTTTTATGGCGTTCTAGCCCTTATTCTAAGTGGTTTAGGTGGACATTTCTGTGTCTAGTTATCTCTGGGTAGCGTGAACCTCCTCTGTCTAATATAAAACATTCTTTGAAGTAGAATAGCTGTCGAATAGTAAATGCTTTAAGATTCTGAGAAGTTTGCATATTGTGGAGTGTTGGAGAGAATTGGGGTTCATTTTTGAAACAACTTACTTTTTTATGCCAGTGACATTATTCTCCAAGATGAGACAAAGTGCATCTTTAATGTAGTCTTGAATTTCCTTTTTTAAAAATTTCTTTCTTTATTTTGTTTTGTTTTACAAGGTAGGGTCTTGCTCTAGCCCAGGCTGGCTTGGAATTCACTACGTAGCCTCAGGCTGGCCTCAAACTCACAGTGATCCTTCTACCTCTGCCTCCTGAGTGCTGAGACTAAAGGAATTTGAGAGAGAGAAAGAGGCAGGCAGAGAGTATGGGCATGGCCAGGGTCTCTTGCCACTGCAAACAGACTTCAGACATATGCACCACTTTACGCATCTGGCTTTATGTTGGTACTGGGGAATCGAACCCAGGTTGTCAGGCTTTGCAAGCAGGCACCTTAACCACTGAGCTATATCTCCGGCCCTTATCTCTCCCTTTAAGTATGGATGAAAGTGTTACCATTGTTATTTTCCTTGAAGAGAAAATTCAACCAAACCAATTTATTTACCTTAAACATTTTTCTTATAAAAATAATTTTTATAGCCAGGCATGGTGGTTCACACCTTTAATGCCAGCATTCAGGAAGCAGAGGTAGGAGGATCACTCCAGCCTGGGACTACAGAGTGAGTTCTAGGTCAGCCTGGGCTAAAGTGAGACCCTACCTTGAAAAAAAACAACAACAAAGGGCTGGAGAGATGGCTCATCGGTTAAGGCACTTGCCTCCAATGCCTAAGGCCCTGGGTTCAATTCCCCAGGACCCACATAAGCCAGACACACAAGGTGGTGACCCTGGTGTGTTCTCTCTCTCTCTCTCTCTCTCTCTCTCTCTCTCTCTCTCTCTCTCCTTGAAAATGAATAAATAAAATATTTTAAAAAAACAAAAAATGAAAAACAACAACAAAAACTAAATTAAAATACTAATAATAATTTTTATGTTTCAAATAAACCATAGTTATAATTAGGTCTATCTTGAAGCTAGTAAGTGAAGAGGTTCCTGTATTTGTTTGTTGTTTGAAGCTGGAATCAATTTAAATCATGAGATTCGGAAGGGCATATTTTTGTAAGATTAACACCAGTCAGGATTCTTTGGGGGGGTAACTTTTTAATGTAGCAAATGCAATTCCAAAAGAATAGAGAAATCGAGTGTGTATAGGTTACAAACCTAGAACAAAAGGCACCTTCTGTAAGAAGGAGACTCTCCAGCCAGGTATTGGCTGAGTCCTGATTCTCTTAAGAGTGGAAGGATGAAACCTGCTGTCTGCAACTGTGCTTGTCCTTGATCCTACTGGCTTCTCTCCCACAGAACAGCCCGCTGGGGAGAAAGCTTAGCTCTAACCAGGACCTTGGGCTCCTGGTCCTCCCCTGCCGCCCTGATGTGGGGGCAGAGCAGACCTCTGGGGAGGCAGGGCTGGCGCAGTGTTCCAGCAGGAGGCTAGACTGGAGCTCTGTCTCAGGGAAGAGGAAAATTTTGGCCCTGCCTTGAGAAAAGTACAGTCTTGAAGCCTGTACATGGCAGGAAGCATGTATCGGAGCATTTACAGGTACCAGAGCTGAGAGAAGTCTGCTGCTTCTCAGACCCTGGCTGCTTCCAGAGCTTGGGTGCTCTTGTCCTGCGCTGCTTGCTGCCCTGTGTGTGTGTGTGTGTGATGTTGGACAGAAGCATGGGCAGTTTTGCCAGTTTATCCCAGAAATAACTTGTGAATTTTCAAGCTTACTAATCTTGGGACCACTTCACAGGTTAGGGAGATGGCCAAGTGGTAAAAGGTGCTTGCTTACAAAGCCTGCCAGCCTGGGTTCAGTTCCCCAGTACTCATGTAAAGCCAGCTGCACAAATTGGCACATGTATCTGGAGTTCGTTTGCAGTGGTAGGAGGCCATAGCACTAAGCCCATTCATCTAGTATCTCTCTCTTCTCCATTTTTCTTCCCACAAATAAATTAATATAAACATTAGAAAATATTGTGGGCCGCAGGAGCCTGCAGTCATGCAACTTACATCTGTTAGTCATTATTCATTTTCTTCTTTGCTCCATCACCACCCCTATAATTTAGAGTTGTTACTTTATTTTAAAACGATAGCAACAAACCTTTTGAATACATATTAGAAGTTTTGCAGCTATTTCATTTGAGTTTAGAAATCCCAGTGAAGCTGATGGTAAAAGTTTAGATTTAAGGACCTGTGGTGTGGGAAGAGTTTGAGCCCCAGGAATTCCACCTCCTAAAAGGCCGTAAGTTTTTCATATGGGCTCCCTACCCATGGATAGGGATTTCTTTAATTGTACAATGTTTTGGTAACAGAAAGAAATGAACCAGCAGTTTCCAAAATATCTCCCAAGGAATACTAAGGAATTTTATTTGCTGGAACACATTTTCATTGGAAAAGCTTATTTAAAGCATTTCTTTACCAGGTTTGGAACACCACAAGACTTGATGGGGATTAGTGCTCCATGTAGTGTACTTAGAGAAGCTGGTGTAGATCCACCCTCACATCAGAAAAGGAATTAAAGCATGCATCTTCTTGCTTTTTTTTTTTTTTTTTTTTTTTTTTTAGTTTTTCAAGGTAGGGTCTCACTCTAGCCCAGGCTGGAATTTACTGTGTAGTCTCAGGGTGACATTGAACTCACAGCAATCCTCCTACCTCTGCCTCCCAGGGCTGGGATTAAAGTCGTGTGCCAACATGCCCAGCATCTGCTTGCATTATTATCCTGTGGAAGATTCTTCTTTTATATTCATGAAGTTAGGAAGCTGTGACTTCAGACAGACCATGGTAGTATGAATAAGTATTGTCTATTAAAACGTTTATTTGGGGAATATGAGGAAAAGGAACTTCAGATTATATAAATGATCTCTTATGGAATATTACCTGATAGCAACTTTATGTATTTATGTAAGTATGTCCAAACTATGTTCTTACTAGAGCATTTCTCTCTTTTAAATGGCAGATGTTGGGGATCAGCCAGGTGAGGTAGGTTACTCGGGCTCTCCTGCAGAAGCACCTCCAAGCAAGTCACCATCCATGCCCTCACTGAACCAGACCTGGCCTGAGCTCAATCAGAGCAGTGAGGTTAGCAGAGCTCCCCTTTTCTTTGCTTAAACACTAACGGTTTTAAGGTAAGAAGTTCCAAACAGGGTCACTCCAGTGTAGGATTCTTCAGGCATGCAGGCACAGTTGGGAGAGATAAATATTTTAATTGTGTGACTTGAGGTTTTCAGAGTATGTATACTATCACATGGTTTCCACCATTCATCCCACTGAGACCTTTGAATTGAGTTGGGCAGGTGCATGAAGCTGGACATCAAAGAGAATGACAGCCAACATGCCACATGCAGGGAGTTTAAACACTAGCGCTCTGATACTGATAGCTGCTGTCTCCACCAGGTCTCACTGTCTTAGCTGTACAGCAGGGTGTGGGTTGTGCATTTGTTATCTTAGCATGGGGAGAGATTTGTGAGAGAAGCCATTGGTCTAACTTCACAGTTGGGGAAAAAAGTATTTTCTATAATCCACACTATAATTAGTTTTTTTCAATATAAAATAGAATTATTTTACCACATTCGGGTATGAACAAACACAGTGTGCAAATCAGAATTTGGGACAGTATGCTGCTTCCTGACTACTTTGGGATTATGCTCTAAAAAAACATAAGAGGGCTACTCTGGTTAGAACAAAGGGATAAGAGCCTGGCCCCTCTCCCTCCATGCCCCCAAAGTCTCTTGAAAAAACTTAAGTATTCTGGGGAATTCTGTTTTCAAAGCCCAGTTCTAGCTGCATGGAGCAGGTTTTGCTTTTTTTGTTTGTTTTGTTTTGTTTTCTTTTGTTTGGTAAATTTTTGTTACCTATAAAAATGAAAGCTTATTAAATTTTATGGAAAAGTAGGCTTCCATATCAGAAAAACATTTCATTAAGGTAACCGTAGTTCACTGTGGATTGCTGGGAAACAGGAACTGTCAGGTTTGCCCTCTGCTGCTGCTTCATGAAGTTCTCAGGAGAGTCAAGATAGCTCTGTGTAGAGCATCGCGCCATCACGTGCCTCCATTGCATGGGAACCTGTTAGTATATATGTTTTTGAAGAAGAAGGGATTAGGCCTTGGAAGCATGTGCTAGTAGAGAAAGAAGCTTATTGAGAAGAGGGTCAGTGCTCTAGAAGCTACACTGGCATTTCTGTCATTTAAGAACACACACACACACACACACAAACAGTATCAGAATGAGTGTTGTTAGCCTGTGGTTTTCAGCTTGTTATAAAAGCAATTCTTTCGAAAGCATTACCCTCCAAAGGCCATGTTCATTCTAAATGAAGTCTTGTGGGGTCACTAAAGGTTAGGGTTAGAAGTGCCTTTCCAATCTGAGTCCAGTGATTGCACTAACCCTAATCAATATTCCTACCAATTTTATTCTATAATACTTAGCAATGTAGTCATGTTGTCATAATTTTTATTGCTATGTATGAAAAATCAAAATGCTAATAGGAAATTGATTTTAAGACATCTTGGTAACATCTCTCAGAATATCTACTTGGGATATAAATTTAGGTTGTATTGTAGGTGTCTCTCACAATGTATGTGTTTATTCAGCACCTGTGGGTGTAGATGGGGCACTACAGGATATTACACTAACAACAGTGCTTAGCATTGAGTTAGCATTTTTGATGTGCCCATATTCAAAACGAATTTGACTCTTTAGATTTGCACAACACTCTTAAAAGGCGCTCACTTCATGCTATGGATGGTGAAACTGAAACAGAGAGGCCATACACCTCACCCAGGTTTGTACAGCCCAGCTAGGAATGCTGTAACCTGGGTCCAGAGCCTGCTGCCTTCAAACACTGCACTAGCCACGAAGGTGAGGCTGACAGCCTCCCCAGTGGCTTCCATACAGTCTTGTTAAGCCAAGTGAAGCTTCATACCACCTAAACAGAGGATGCTGGTACATGCTTGCTTTCTGGCAAGTCTTCTTCACACTTAGACAATTGGGATTTGTAAAATTCCTTGTACATTCATGCAACAATAATTAATTGAAAAAGAAATTAATTATATTACCAAATATTACTAAGTCACTTCCCTGACATGATGGCCCTTGATAAAGTGAATTGTTCTTGCTTTTTGTTCTCTAAACACATTGAATCAGCATTTCTCTGTGTACCTTAGTTTTCATGTTAAAACTAACCTATAGAAAAAGTTGTTGAATGATTGTATCAGCTATTTCTGTAGATGATTTTTAATAGTATAGAATAGTTATTTGCTAAAACCTAATTTCTACATGTTTTCTCAAATTGACTATCACTATTTTAAATAGTAAGTTGAACTTTGAAGCATGAAAATACATACTTTCCCAAAATGAGTTATAAAAAGGATTTTGGTTAATGGGGTAATTGTGTCTATGTGTAAACGTGTGTGTATATATTGTATATGTGTAGATAGATGTTTTCCACCTTCAGAGGTCAACTGATTGACTTTTAAAAATCAGATTTCAGTGATCATTTTAATAGAATTTTTATGTAAAATCATATGTTGTTTTATTAGTAAGATCTCCAACAAGTGGAATTTTAGTAATAATGACTTATCACTCCACCTATTTGAAGAGGTCTATTTCTTGGTGCACCTCTTTTAGAACAGTAGTGTTTCACGTGCATCTCCTATATTATAACACAAACTTGAATGCTTGGTTTGCTCTCATGGCCGCACTCTGATCTTTCTAGCATGGGGAGGGGTGCGTGCCTGGCAGTTCTGTCTCGTGGTCTGGCATGGTCCTGTGTGTAGTGCTGACTGCAGAGGTTGACAGAGAAGCTCAGTCCCCTGAGTTTAGCCCAGGTACATTGGATGAGCTGTCTAAGCATACGTATAAAGGATGTGCACATACATGCAGAATCCTCTTTCAGGGGTCGCATCGGCAAGTCCACTCATTTGCTCTGTTTGGATCAAAACTTCGGTTCCCAAATCTGTGTCTCAGCATTTGAATTGGAAAAGGATTTGAAGTTATTCTTCCAGTTAAGACACATCCTTTACATCCATCTGTGACACTTACCTGGCTCCTTTATGGTGTTGGGTGCTAATTTTGCATGGCTCTGAATCTCTTCCATGAGATTGCATTACATCTGCTGTCCCCTACCTTACAAGCCAGCCCAGCACAAAGTATCAAAAGTTTATGGAAAACTGGAAACAACACAATTTGGATAATCCTAAAAACACACAACTTGCAGTGCAACCTCTGAATTACCTTGCTAAGTCTTCTCCGGTGATCTTTTCCTCCACCTCCCATCATTCTGACGTGTCTCTCCTCTGTCTGTCCAGCAGTGGGAGACCTTTAGTGAACGCTCTTCAAGCTCACAAACTCTGACCCAATTTGATTCTAACATTGCACCAGCTGATCCTGTAAGTCAATCACTTAGCTTGCTTGTTTGAAATTAATTTTATTAACCCAGTTTCCATTCATTATGGTTTTTAGCTGATATGCATGATTCAGTGGAGTGCTTAGAGGGGAACTTATCAGGCCTTTTGTGTGCTTCATGGTGGAAAGAACATTTTTTTGCTATTCTTTGTATTTTGTAGTTATTTTGGTAAAAGAAAGCTTTATGTTTTAAATCTGGTACATGTGTCTAAAAGAAACAGTTTGTGAAAATTGATTGGTTAACCATGTTATCATTTGCTTATTTAAGTGTATGTTTTATCATATACTGTTTATTTCAGTGTAGTGACGCTTATGTGAATATCATGTGTACGCTTATACATTCTGTAACATGTACTCTGTGCTGATACTTACGCAGTGTTATCTTTTGTTAATACTCCCAGGATACACCTTTTATTTAGTCAGTATGTTGAGTTCTGGTAAAGAGAATCATGTTTAGCAAAAAAAAAAAAAAAAAAAAAGCAAGTTATTAGTGAGATTCCTTTTGTCCAAAGGAAACTGTCTTGTCTTCTGTGATTTATTGTGTTGCTTTTTTAAAATGTTACAAGGTTCAGATCCTGATTTAAAAAATAAATTGTATCCCCATAGAGTTAATTTCATATGTGCCAGGCATGTCCCTCAAGTGATTTGAAAACTTCAAATCTTTAGCTATAAATCATTCTCTTTTGCTTCTTCATCGTCTTTTTTTTTTCTTTTAAAGAGCATGTCAAAAAATAAAAGAGGGAGCTGGAGAGATGGCTCCTGCGAAGCCTAATGACCTGGGTTTGATTCCCCAATAAAATGAAGCCACACGTGCATCTGGAGCTTGAATCCAGTAGCTAAAGGCCCTGGAACACCCATATTTTCTTTCTCTCTCTCTCTCTCTTTTTCTCTCTCTTTTCCCCTCTCTTTTCCCCCTCCTTGTTCTCTCTTTTGTGCTCTCTCTGTCTCTCTTCTGTTTCTTTCAGCATGCAAATACATAAATATAAAATATTTTTAAGGGAAGTAGGGAAGGACAAAAATTGTGAAAGTAGGATTTTTAAAGTGAACCAAGTAGAAAGTTGTAAAGAAAGTGACCCAAGACCTTTGTTTACCTCTCTCTTTTTTCCTGTTTAACTCTTCTTCCCTCCCTATGCCCCCCCCCCATCTCTCATATTGGGGTTTGAAACAAAGGCCTGGTGCATGTTTGACAAGCCCTTTACCAGTGAGCTGTAGCCCCAGCAGAAGACATTCTTTTTAGACATTTCTTGTCAAAGGCAGCCAAAATTTTTTTTAAAGGCAGCCAAAATTTATTAATACAGAAAGGTGTTTTTTTTTTTTATTTTATGAATTTTGGGAAAAAATGGCATTTAAGGATAATGCAAATTTAGCATCTTAAATTAATGGAGTTTTAGTGTGTTTTATAATTTTAAAGACTTAATGCCTGAAATATAGCCACCCCAAGTGGTGTCTGAGTTTCCTACCCTTCAGCAAATTGAGTGTTGCCTGTCTGAAAACCAAACCACCTGTAGGTAGATTCCCAGATGATTTGTTGCCAGGCTTATATAAGTAAGTCATAACTAAAACATGTTCATGTTAGAACCTAGGAGAAAGAAAAAACTACAGCTCTGATGTGTCAGTGTTAACTTTCACTATTGGACAAGTGTAATGGAATAGTTTGAATAACAATTTTGATGAGCATTTGCTCAATAAAGCAAAGGTCTCTGGAGAGCTTTAAACTGGCCTCGAAGCACTGAGAGGCACCATGACAGTGAATGACCTCACTTGCACTCCGATTCTGCTGAAGTGGGGTTTCTAATAAGCTCATTTCTTGAACTGCTTATCAAACAGATGTAGCTCCCAGGTGAATCAACACCAGGGAAAGTCTAGACTGGTGAGGAATGCTGTAGAACTGAACTGCTCAGGGTAGAAAAGAGAGCTTGTTTTAGCGCCTCTATGGCTGGCCAGCTCACCTCTTCTGTGGTGCTTTGAGTCATGTGTCCTCCATAAACTTAATGTGTTCTGAATGCTTGATCCCCAGCTGGTGGCAATTTGGGAATTAGAGCCTCCTGGAGGCAGTGGATTGTTGGGGTCAGGTGTTACAGCCAGCTTTCTCTTGCCAGTATTTGGCACACTTTCCTGATGCTGTTGTCCACCTGATGTTGGCCAGGAGGTGATGTCCAGTCTCTGCTCCATGCCATCGTTTTCCCTGCCTTCATGGAGCTTCCCCTCAAGTCTGTAAGCCAAATTAAACCTTTTCCAGCTTTAGCTTGCTTTTGGTCAGGTTCTTTCTGCCAGCAAGGAGAAACTGACTGTAGCACCTTCTCTAATCATCTATAGCATTACAAGCGTGTCAGAAAGGGAATTTTAATCTTAAACAGACTACAGCTTTATTATTTATAAGGTGATTATAAGTAACATAGCTCGTTGTGATATATATAGTTGAGTCGAGCTATAAACAGAGAACGAATTAGCTCACCAACAGCACAGGGAATTTGGGCAAATTTTTACCAAAGAAGTTAGGTTTATTTGCTGAGTCTTGGATGAAGTGGGGATTGTCAAAAGTAGACAAGAGGTTAAGGCACTTGCTAGCAAAGCACAATGACCTGAGTTCGATTCCCTAGTGCCCACATAGAGTCGGGTGCACAGAGTGGTACATGCATCTGGAGTTTATGTGCAGTGGCTGGGGGCCCTGCCACACCCATTGTTTCTGTCTTCTGTTTGCAAATAAATAAATGAATACTTTTAAAAAGTAGACAAGGGCACTCGAAACAGGGAGAATATCATGAACAGGATAGATTCAGTGTCATGATAGCATATAGTACATATTTGTATGGAGCAGGGTTGGGGGCTAAAGGATGTAGTTGAAACCAGCTCGAGATTTTAGTAGTCTAGACTAAGACCAACCTCGCCTGTAGGCAATGGGAGCTGGCACCAAGTGTAAGGCTGGGGGAGCACTCAGGTAACAATGAAGCAGCATTGGGGCCTTTGGGAAATATAGATATATGCGCTTAATGCAAAATGGTATTCAATAAAGTGCTGAATTGAGTGAAATCAGGTACCCAGATATACAGTAGTTATGTGTCACAAGCAACTCAAAGTGGCTTTTATGTGATTTGAATAGGTAGGAAGGGGGCACAGAGCCTGCCTGAAACTTTTTTTGGTGGTGATGTGGCTTTGGTGTTTTTTGTTTGTTTGTTTGTTTGTTTTTCCATTTAGGAGGCAATAGTTTGGATTAGAGAAAGGGTCCCTCTGCATCTTGTGGCTCAGGGTTCAGAGGTTTGTAGACATTTATGGTACATCATTTGGATATTAAAATGAAAGCTCCCTGCCCTGCTGCACATGAGTCTCAAACACAGCTGCTGGTCATTAGTCTGAGGGAAGCCTGGTCATCTGTGCCAAGCTCATCAGTCTATGGCCATGTTCTGCTGACAGAATCCACCTGACTAAAGCCCTGCAGGCCATCTGTAAGCAGTAGTGGTGTGAGTACAGTGTGCTATTGTAAACTGCCTGATTAGTACAGGGCACTTACATCATTTGGAAAATGAAATCTTAGAATCTGACTTATATATAAATATGAAAATTATAGTTAATATTTTCAACTATTTGCAGCTAATTTTATACACACAGAAAGAATACATATTAAATGAATGTTGTAAGTTAACTCATCTGAGTTTGTTTTATAGTTTACTCAGGATTTGAAATAAGAACTTATTTTGTCGTGAGCTCTCATTTCCTTTCCTTTGGTCTTGTCTTTCAGTAGTACGTTATGATTCTCATGGTAGGCTTTTCTTCTCTTAACAGCAACATGGAAAGAGTACTTTATGTAGGATGTACACATAGGAGATACATTAGAGTCACTTGAAAGACAAAAAACTGAGTGTTTTACCTAACAGCTTAAAAACCCATAAAGTTAGAAACATCAACAACAACAAAAAAATGTGACCAAAATAAAAAATGAGAAAATCACTTTAGAAAGGGAGAAGTTAACCTATTTTAACAATTAGTATTTTAATAAGTCAACTAATCCATATGATTAGAATTTAGAATTACACAAATTAAAAAGTTGAATCCAGTGGACATGTAGAAAAATTCTGTCACACTACAATCATGGACTACATTCTATGCATTCTTTTCAAAAACATTCATGAGGAATGAACAGAGCAATTAATGACATTAACAATTAAGCAACCAGGAATTTTAATTAAATAAATCATCACACTGAAACAAAAGCCTATTCCCCTCAGATAAAGTAGTTAATGTTGTGGCCGTGGTTATAAAACTTTGAGAAGATAGCATGTAAGAATATTGTGACACATTTGGAATAGAGGAACATGTATTTTGTAATAGTACCAGAGGTACAAACTATTTTTTAAAAGTATTTATTCATGAGAGAGTGAGAGAGAATGGGCACATCAGGACATCTAGCCAGTGCAAATGAATTCCAGATGCATGTGCCACCCTGTGCATCTGGCTTTATGTGGTGCTGGGGAACTGAACCTGGGTCCTAAAGCTTTTCAGGCAAACATCTTAATTGCTGAGCCATCTCTCCAGCCCCAAACTATTTCTTAAAAACAGTGGTTAATTGGACTAAATTGGATGTATTTAATTGTGTGTATCAAAAGCATAATTAAGAAAATACAAAGAACACTCAAGGGCTGGAGAGATGGCTCAGGGGGTAAAATGCTTGCTGAGCAAGATGAGTACCTGATTCTGTGGTATGAGCATCTGTCATGCCAGCATGCCTAAGTATACTGTTGTAAATAGTTTCTTTAGAGTCATCCTTAGTCAATCCAGTGACTGTAGTTAAGTCATCCACTGATCTTCGTGACTATAGTTTAGAGATGTGGGGAAGATGTTGGTTCAGGTCATAAACCTGTTCATACTGTCACTGGTGTAGTGGTTGGAAATCACTCTGAATGACTTGACCTTACCAGGTAGCAGCTGTGAGGCATTTGTTAGGACTTGTTTGAATTTAAAGACCAGAGTAGGTCAAGGAAACCTGTCAAATCAGAGGCCGTATGCATCCCTCACAGGGTTTAGATCAGTGTTGACTTGAGGACAGTATGCAGTGCAAACTGAAAGTTGGTATCTCATCACTAAATTGTAAACTGCCTCTCATCCCTAGTTCTCTATTAGTGAACTGATTTCTTATAGGAGGAGCCAAGTCCTCTTAGCCATGGTGTTCAAATGGTCTGTTGCTGGAAGCCAGGTGTGTGTTCTGGTTCTGGGTCCTCCCAGGGTCTCAGCCCCAGAGCTCGGCCTCATCTTCAGGGGCACCTCCTCCTTTCCCTTCTGGTTCTGAGATGCAGTTGTTTGTCCTCAGCTTCTCTGACCTGCCTTTGCTCTTTCGTTCTATACTCTCCACTTCTTTCTTCCTCCAGCTAACACTGCCTTTCAGAAAGTTTAGAAGTAGCTGGCGGGTTACAATCCTAGAATTGGTATAAGAAAACAATACTAGCCTGTTGGAGTGGGGCTCTTCTGAAATAGTGGGTTCCTTTGCAGAAGTTTGCTAAATGTTGAGAAAATCTTTAAACAGTTTGAACTAATATCTATCTAATCATTATAATATATATACTGTGCCTGTTCTTTCAATAAAAGACATCTAATTATCTTTGTTTCATAGGTTTTTTTAAAAAGCATTACATAAGAGAATTTTTCATGTGACTAATCACTCAATTTAAAATATGCTTTATGAAATCAGGTTATTTGGCCTCTTATTAACTTGATTTCTTTAAAAGCAGATTTTTTTAAAGCTGATTTTTAAAAGCAAAAGCTGAATATTTTTTCTTTCCTTTTTTGCCTTAGTGTCAATGAGAAAAACCTAACACTGGCTTTCACAGCGTTGTTAGATTTGATAGTCTCATGCTAGCCGTGGGGCATTTCTAATGCACATCCTGTATTGACTCCGCTTTCTCCAGGACACTGCTATCGTCCATCCTGTTCCCATTCGCATGACTCCAAGCAAAATCCACCTGCAGGAAATGGAGCTGAAGAGAGCGGGCAGTGGTAAGGAAGTTACTGTCAGCTTGCATCACTCTCGAAAGCTTCAAAATAGGGGCGTTTTGAAAGTGTGACATTTCTTATATTCTGGGTTTTAATGGTCATTGTTAATTTATATTTAAAATGTTATATTAAAGGTAATTTTAAAATGTTATATTAAAGGTAATTTACATCTAAAATCTTTAACTAAACAGGTATATTTTAAAATGATTTTGAAGCTGAGCATGGTGGTGCACACCTTTAATGCCAGACTTGGGAAGCTGAGGTAGTAGGATTGCTATGAGTTTGGGGACAGTCTGAGCTAGAGTGAGACTCTGCATCAAAAGCAAAGTAAAACAGAAAATAATAATTTTTCCGGGTGTGGTGGTGCACGCCTTTAATCCCAGCACTCGAGAGGCAGAGGTAGGAGGATTGCTGTGAGTTCAAGGCCACCCTGAGACTACATAGTGAATTCCAGGTCAGCCTGGACTAGAGTGAGACCCTACCTCAAAAAAAACCAAAATAATAATAATAATAATAATAATAATAATTTTGACCTTTGTATGAATTTTGTAAATTATATGTTTTGCTTGTGTTTTTTTTTTTTTGAAATTTCCTCTCATTAGAATAAATGCTTTCAAAAAACACTTGTTTGTTGCTTGAGACAGAATCTCATGTAGCCCAGGCTGGCCTCAATCTCACTATATAGCCCAGGCTAGCCTCCAACTCCTGATCCTTCTGCCTTTGCCTTTTAAGTGCTGGGATTGCAGGTATGCACTACCATTGCCCAGTTTACCGAGGTAAGCCAGAATCAGCTTCGTTTATAGCGAGAAATTTAATTGTGCCACAAGGATGACTTATATACTGTCTTATATTGTAGCAGATAACAAAATTCTAAACTTGTTTATAATAAGTTTTATTAAAAAGATGATGCTGTCCTTATCTCATGGAAACACCCGCCTTTCCTTTAGATCATCTGAATAAAGTCTTGCATTGTACTATGCGCTTTCTTCAGTTTAGCAATCAGATGCCCACCTCTTTTATTTTCACCTGTTCATTCTGCCCTAGATCATACTAATCCCACCAGCCCGCTGCTTGTGAAACCATCTGATCTTTCAGAAGAAAGTAAAATAAATTCATCAGTAAAGTTTCCTTCTGGAAATACTGTAGGTAAGTGAAAGATAGCATCATGTTTCCTACTAGAAGTTTATGAAGTGTGAAGTTAGTGTGTGGATAATTCAGATGTATATCATTCTATGCATCTCTGAATAAAGTAGGGGGAGGTCAACTCATGCACCTGCTGTTCTGTGTATGAGTTAATCGCCAATATCATTGCCCCCCACTTCAAGATAGGCTACCTGTTTGCCATCTCTCTTTACTTGGTCCATTGGTTTTTCCTCATAAGCTCTTTTCTTTCTGTCTCAAAACACTGGAAATATATTCATTCATTCATTCAGCCATATTAATTGGATGCTATGTGTCAGGTTCCAATCTAGTAAGGATTTAGCAGTAAACATAACAGAAAAAAATCTTTTACCATATAGAGTCTGTGAGGCAGATACTTGGAAAAGGGGGGTAAGTCAGTTATTTCTCATTGCGGGGACAAAACACCTGATCAGAAGCAGACCATGAAGGAAAGGGTTCATTTTTGGCTTCTAGTTTCTTCCTAGTGAAGAAAGCATGGCAGGAGTAGACTGCCAGGCATCATATCTTCATAGTAGCAGTAAGGAAGTAGAGAAAGAATAAGCCGAATGCAGATGGACTATAAAAGTCCAGTTGCACTCTTCCTCAGTAAGGCTCCACCTCCCAAAGGCTCCACAACCTTCCCAAACAGCACTACCAGCTGGAGCTTAAGCATTCAAACTCATGCGACTGTGAGGACATTTTACATTCAAACAGGTAATGGCCAGAATGAATCATGCCTAAATTACTGTATGCCATCTCACAAAGGGAGGAGAGGGAGGGAGGGAGGAAGAAAGAAAAAGACGATTAATTCCATGGAAAAAAAATTCAGGCAGGGACTGGAGAGATGGCTCAGCAGTTAAGGCACTTGCCTGCAAAGCCTGAGGATCCAAGTTTGATTCCCCAGTACCCACATAAGGGGTGCGTGCATCTGGATTCATTTGTAGCGGCAGGAAGCCCTGGGATGCCCATCCTCTATATATGCATATATCTAGCTCACTTTCACGTGCTCTCTCTCCCTCTCCCCACTCTCCCTCTCCCCCTCTCCCTCTCCTCCCTTTCCCTCTCCCCCTTCTCTCTCTCCTTCCTTCTCCCTCTCCCCCTCTCCCTCTCCCCCACTCTCCCTCTCCCCCCCTATCTGGCTCTCCCCTTGATGCCTCATGTCTATGCAAATACTTTAAAGCCAAGAAAATTGGAAACCCCAAATTATTTATGGCCCTAAGTATTTCATGTAAGGGATATTCCACATGTTTTATATACTATGAAATTATAATACATATACTATTTTGTGACTTATTTTTTAATTTTATTAATTTATTTTAATTTATTTTTTCTGTATTGATTTTTATAAGCAATAACATGCTTTGTTGTATAAATATGCATAATTTCTTTGATAATTTTATAGTTAGAACACTGGGGTGACCTATGAGCAGTCCTTGAATATCTCTGATTTGGAAACTGTGAAAGTGGATCAGTGAATGCATTATGATGCTTATTACTGAACAAGGCATGTTCCTTTATCAGCAGAAGGCTACAGTAGCTCAGACTCCTTCACGTCTGACCCGGAGCAGATCGGGAGCAGTGTCACTCGTCAGAGGTAAGTACTTGTGTCAATAAAAGTATGTTACCATGTCTTGATGCATTTTAATATTTAAAGTTATTTAGAACCAGGCATAAATTATTTTGCCCTCTGAAAGCTATTGTTACCTATTAGTTGTGTAAAAAAAAAAAGTAGCTTTTGAGAACTTTGGTTCTTACTACCTTGAGCTTAAAAAGAAAAAAGCAGCCTATAATTTGCTTTTGTTGTTGTTGTTTGTTTGGTTTGGTTTTGGTTTTTGAAGCAGGGTCTCACTCTAACCGAGGCTGACCTAGAATTCACTCTGTAGCCCAGGCTGACCTTGAACTCACAGCTATCCTTCTACCTCAGCCTCCCTCCTGAGTGCTGGGACTAAACATATGTGCTACCCAGCTTTTGTTTCTTTGCATCATGTATTTTTGGGAGATCTTTTGAGCTGGTGACTTCTTAGCAATAGAAGTATAACATAGCCCTTTTGGAAACAAAACACTGAGAACAGCGAGAGTCTGTGTGAGTGGTAAATGTGTAGCTTTATGGCAAATGCCATCAACATTGTATATGCTAAACCACCAGCCAGATGTATAGCCCAGTGGTGGGCTGCCTGCCCTCCCTGAAGTTTGTACCTAACAAGTACAAACAAAACTTGTGGATAGGGTGAAGGATGTCGATATTGTGTGCAAAAACTTGACTGTCCACTGCAAGTAGTATATAGATAGAAGCATCTTTCTCTTCTCATATCTTTTAGCTACATACCTGCGGGATGGAGAGACTTGTAATCCAAAATTTCCAAGAAGCTTGGAGTCAGGAGGCTGCCTGCTTCTTTTTTAGTCTTCATGTAGTTTATTCTGTGTAGCTTAGCCTTAAAGTTGTGGGGTTGTTTTTTTTTTGTTTTTTTTTTTTTTTTTTTTTTTTTTTTTTTTTTTTTGGTTTTTCGAGGTAGGGTCTCACTCTAGTCCAGGCTGACCTGGAATTCACTCTGTAGTCTTAGGGTGGCCTTGAACTCATGGTGATCCTCCTACCTCTGCTGGGATTAAAGGCGTGCGCCACCATGCCCGGCTAAATTGTGTTTTTTTTAATGTCCTAAAATCATTATTTTTATTATGTATTTTACTGTATAAACAAATCATGTGTTGGTCCCTCTTATATTAACCTCATATCCCCTCTTCCCTGCCCCCATTCCACTGGGGGCCCTCCTCAGTGGAGTTGTTCACCATGGGGTTATGAATGTATCAGTCAGTCTCTGGAGTGGGATGGGGGATGGGGGTGAGGACAATGCCTCTGGACACTCCTTCCCGCCCTGTGGCTCTTAAACAATCTTTCTGCCACTCTTCCGCAATGTTCCCTGAGCCTTGGAGGGTGTGTTATAAGTCTGCTTTGGTGTTTAGCTCTCTGCATGCTCTAGATCTCTGCTTTGATGAGTTATGAGTGTCCTCAGTGCCTGTTGCCATCTCCTTGGAGCAGATTGTCAGGATATAAGTGAGAGCAGCACTCCTGTTTAAATCGACTGTAATGTCTCCTGGGCCCTGGCAGATGCGCTAGAGGTGGAATGAGAGCAGCATGGATTAAAGGGGATAAGCATGGTTAATTAAGGGCCTTTTTGATGGGTCATAGGTACTTTTCTTGGCCAAAGACTAGTGGGAGCTTCTCTCTCGAGTCCATGCCCATCTTGTCCGTAAGAGTCTGACTTGTTTCTCTCCACTGAGCAAGCCTCCTATCCAATCATATAACCATTGATTACCCTCATGGGCTGTGTGCCACTAATGCACAGGTGTGTGCATGTTGTCCGGCAGGTTGATTTCAGAGCTTTGCAGGATCCCCTGCTTGTTGATGCTGTTGGTGGCCATTATACCCTAGCAGCTCACATGACACTTTCCAGTACTGTGAGGTCTTCCCAGCAGGGAGCTGCCTTCCATCTAAGTTCCAGAGTGATCTCTTGATATCCTCAGCCTGTGGTGTCTTCAACTGCCTTCCCTGCCATGGTTCCCCCCCCCCCCCGTGTTCTATCCCTCTCTTCTCCTTCCTCCCTACTTCCACTTTCTCTAGCTGTATTCCAGCTCCCTGTCAGTACTCCCACAACCCAGGCTGTTCCAAGTGAGGAACCACGTGTGAGAACACGAGCTGCTTGTTTCTCTGTGCTTGTGTGACCTCACTTAGTTTTTCTTCCAAGTGCATCCATTTTTTTCTGAAAATTTCATTATTTCATTTTTTCCTTACCTGTCAGTAGAATTCCATTATTTATATGTAGCACATCTTCATCATTCATTCATTAGTCGATGGGCATCTGGCCTGATTCCAGTTCCTAGCTATAGTGAAGAGAGCAGCAACAAAAATCACTGAGCAAGAATCTCTGTAGTATAGAGTCTTTTGGGGTATATGCCCAGGAGTGGTATTAGCTGGTCATACCATTTGATAAACGGTAGGTCTGTTTTCAGCTCTTTGAGCATCTCCATATTGATTTCCATAGTGGTTGTATATGTTGGCAGGCCCACCAGCAGTGATAAGGATTCTTCTTTCTCCACATCCCAACCAGCATGTGTTGTCATCTGATGTTTTGATGGTTGCCATTCTGACTGGAGTGAGATGCAATCTCAAGGTGGTTTTATATGCATTTCCCTGATTGCTAACGATGTTGAACATCTCTTCAAGTGTTCATCAGCCATTTGAATTTTCTTTTGAGAACTCCAATTCCCTTCTCCATTTTTTTAAAGTGTGTTTCTTGATTTTTTTTTTTTTTGCTAAGCTTTTATTTATTTATTTTGGTTTTTCAAAGTAGGATCTCACTGTAGCCCAAGCTGATTGGTTCTCACTCTGTAATCTCAGGGTGGCCTCCTACTCGTGGTGATCCTCCTACCTGTCTCCCAAGTGCTGGGATTACAGGCATGTGCCATCACGCCCGGCTTTCACTTAGTTTTTTTATTTCTTTGTAAATTCTAGAAAGTAAACATCTTTCAGATGTATAGCTAGCGAAGATTTTATTACATTCTGTAGGTTCTGTTGACTTTGCTGATGCTTTACTTATCTGTACAATAGCTTGTTAGTTTCATGAGTTGGTGGAGTATTTGTCTAATTCCCTGGGATACTGGGGTCTTATTCAGAAAGTCCTTACCTAAGCCTATATCTTGGAGTGTTTTCCCTATTTTTTCTTCTAGTTGTTTAAGAGCTTCGGGTATTATATTGAGGTCCTTGATCCATTTTGAGTTGATAATTTGTACATGGTGAGAGAAAAAGTTCCAGGTTCATTCTTCTCCATGTGCTGTCCAGTTTCTCCAACACCATTTGTTGAAAGTGCTGTCTTTACTCATGTGTGTGTGTGTTTGGTCCATTTGTAAAAGATCAGGTAGCTATAGTTAAAAGAACTTCTACCTGGATCTTCTATTCGTTGATATATTTGTGTGGTTTTATGCCAGTACCATGCTGTTGTTGTTACTATGGCTTTATAGTATGTCTTAAAATCAGGTAATAAATGTAATATATCACAGCCTTAAAGATAGGAATGACATGATCATTTCAGTAGATCAATTCAATTGATGCAGAAAAAAAGCCTTCAACAGAATGTAACATCCCTTCAGGATTAAAACACAGGAGAGACTAAGGGTGGAAGGTTCATCATAATAACAAAGGCCCAATAGAATGAGGGCTATATAAGCCAGACCTAAGACCCCTATCATTCTGAATGGGGAAAGACTTGAAGCATTTCCATTAGGGTTGGGACCTAAACAGGGGTGCCCACTCTCACCACTGCTTTTCAACATAGTACCGGAAGCCTTAGCTCTAGCAATAAGATAAGGGAAAGAAATTGGAAAGGAAGTCACACTAGCTCTATTTGCAGATGACATGAATCTATACATAAGTGATCTGAATGATGCCACCAAAACTCCTAGAGGTGATAAATTCTTTCAGCAAAGTAGCAGGACATAAATTCAACATACAAATTCAGCAGTCTTCATATATATCAATGACAAACATGGAGAAGGAAATTAGGGAAATGATCCCATTTATAATAGACAAAAAAATTAAATATCTTGGAATATCCTAACCAAGGAAGCTAAAGACTTATGCAGGTAAAAGACAAAAGCATGAAGAAAGAAATGGAAGAGATACAAGAAGATAAAAAGACTTCCCATGCTCATGGATCAGAAGAATTAATATCATGATAAAGGCCATTCTACCAAAAACATTACAGACTCAATGCAGCTCTAATCAAAATTGCAGCAGCATTCTTCACAGAGCTAGAAAAAAATAGTCTCAAAATTGAGATGGAAACACAAAGGACTTGGATAGCCACAAGTATCTTCAGCAAAGGGACTGTCTTTGGTGGTATCACCTTACCAGATTTAAAGTTCTGTTCTTCTTATCCCTATATGTGAAGATCTGTTTGCCAGAGTCCATAGAGACCCTTTTCAGAATGTGGGAGATTTGGGTAGCAGAGAAACAAAACTTTAGGGTGAGTCAAGGTTGAGTATAGTCACGGGCCTTTGGTGACAAACAATGCACATTAGGGAGTTTGCCCAGATTCTTTCTCCACTCACCAAACTCCAAACTTTAATGAATTGAAAAATTAAGCAGGTCGAGTTTTTCCATTTTTGTTTTTCAGACTAACATTGTCTATAATTGAAAGAAAGTATCACAGTGGGGTTGTAGTCTGTCTATAAATCATGTCTACAATAACTTGATTTCAGTTTTTCTTTAACTTTGTGTATAACTTTATAAACGTTTATTTGCCACATTCAAGAACCACTTTTTTCAGACCTAGCCTAGATCATGTTGCCTGTGCAGGTACTGCTGGAGAAATGCCTGCCGTGCACAGAATCTTTGCTGCCTAGCCAAGTGAGGATGCTGAAGAAACAAGCCCCAGTGTGTCAGTAGCATGACAGATTGTGATGGTGGATTTTGCAGGTCTCATTCAGGAACGTCACCTGATAATGCTGCCCCACCACCTCCCCCTCCAAGGCCTCAGCCTTCTCATTCGAGATCATCATCCTTAGATATGAATCGGACCTTTGCAGTCACCACAGGTAGGGGTGAAAAGACCATAATATACATTATCATTTAAACTTAAAGTTAATCCAAGATACATTTAGGTTTCTCTTAATGTCTTATTTTCTACATCTATCTTAAGGAAAAATTGTATTAAAGACATCAAATGAAAGGAATTTTTAGGGGATGAGTTCATAATGACTAAGGTATGTTTGAGTACTACTAATAAAAACGGGAATCCGAGAGGCTATGGGAAATTTAAAAAAAGATGTGGTGATATCATGGGGAAAACTGTGTGGTATCCCCCACAAACTCAAGTGTTTTGATTGCTTGGTTCCCAGCTGGTGGTAATTTGGAAGATGGAGCCTTGCTGGTGGAGGTGTGTTGGTGAGGACAGGCTTAGGAAGGTTATAGCAGCTCCTGAGCTAGAACTTGGCTTACTCTCCTGCTGCTGTCTTCTATCTGCTATGGCATAGGTGATGTCCAGCTTCTGATCCTGTCATCCTTTCCCCTGCCATCATGGAGCTTCCCCTTGAGACTATAAGCCAAATATAAATCATTTCCTCTTAACTGCTTTTGGTCAAGTCATTTGTCCCAGGAAGAAGGAGGTAACTACAACAAACTAATAGATCTAAACTTGGCTAATAGAAAGAGAAGAGCCCTGACTGTTGTAGTCAGCTTCATGATGCTGGGATGAACATCCAACAGTGTTTATGGGGGGAAGAGATTTTTTTCAAGCTTACAGATCCGGGGAAAGTTCCGTCTGTGGCAGAAGCTGGCTCCTTTTCACAGATCCAATCAGAGAGAAAAACCACCAGCAGCCAGCAGAACCCAAAAAAGCAGCAAGCACAAACTGGCAACAAGCAGGACCACCATCCAGCTCACCCCGCTCTCCACACCTCTGGGCTAGAATTCAGATACGCCCCCAAACACACTTCAAAGCTGGATCCAGGATGGTGACACCTCTTCCAGCCAGATGGCTGGAGATCCAAGATACATGCTTTACTAAAACACCTGAGTGTGTAGGGAACATAGATTCAAGCTACTACAGACTCCAAGGTCGTAATGCTTATACAACTGACAGATAGCCATTCCATTGACTGAAATAGAAAAGTTAAGGTAGAGGGTGATGGTGTTGGGTTTTAGTAAGGATGATTAAAGTGGGTGGTGGTGAAGAAAAGTACTAATAGTCAATAGTCTCCTGGACTTCTGAGCCAAGAAAAATAGAATGAAAATTGCTTGCGTAAAAATGAACAGTTCCTTTCTGATAACTAAAGAGTAATCATAAGTATGGGGGAGGGCAGGAATGTAAACTGTATGGAAATAGGGTCTTACATGAGTTCCTTTTGAAGTACAGGTGACAAGAGAAATGTGTTGTTAGGTCACTTATAGATCATTGGAGTTCATGTTGTTTTCTGAGATAGAGTCTCATGTAGCCCAGGCTGTCCTCAAACTCACTGTGTAGCCAAAAATGACCTTAAACTCCTCATCCTCTTGACTCTGCTTCCCAAGGTGGAAATCATTGTACCCAAATACCGTTCTTGTTTTGTTTGGCAGTGCTAGGGATTGAACGCAGGGTCTCAGGCATGCTAGGCAAGTGCTTTGCACTGAACCACAGCCTCAGTTCTGTGTGAAGCATTTTATAAGGTAGTATCTATCTTGTAATACTTATCAAATATTCTTAGAAATGGTTTATCATGTAGTCACAGTCATTCACCTGTTCTATTGGAAAAGCGATTATATAGTTACTAAAGACATTTATATTCACACAGGACAACAACAGGCTGGAGTTGTTGCCCATCCGCCTGCAGTGCCTCCCAGACCTCAGCCTTCACAGGTGATTCTCCAGCCTTCTCTTTAGAACTGTCACTTCTGCTCTTTAGGGTTAGTTGGTGCCTGGCATTGTTTCTATTTTACAATTATCTGTAGTGTTGCTTAACTCAGTGATGCTAAATACTGGGTTGAATGATAAGGATTTCAGTATTGGTTTGGGTTACTTTTTTTTAAAGAACTTTGAAAGTAAAGCCCACAATGTTTTGGCAAAGGAGGGTTTCGTGAAAAGAACAGTGGATTAAAGCTGGGTGTCTGATGAGGTTCTGGGTCTAGCAGTGACCCCACGGTATCTCCCTGGACGGGTCACCAGAGAGGAAAATGACAGTGGCCGCATTAGATGCCTGCCATGTCTGAAGACAGCCTTGGGAACTAGTCACGTTGGAATCCTATTGAGAGGAGTAAGTAAGTGGAGGGATTTTACAGTGATACCTACTGTGGAGAGGACATGCCAGCAAAAGGCATGGAGGTGTATAGTACCCTAGCCTGTTCTTCAGGAAACTGGGCTGACCATGTACAAATAGATCGGTAATGTACCTGATTGTAATGTGTTATCTCTTCAGAGACAGAGGCCGAGCTGTGGCACTGATACTAACAGTAATGCTTGTCCCGCTTTAAACCATTGGCAGGCATCTGGTCCCTCTGCGCATCGCCCAGTGGATGCCGACAGCCTAATAACTCACACTAGTACCTCACCTCAGCAGATACCAGAACAACCAAATTTTGCAGATTTCAGCCAATTTGAAGTATTGGCTGCATCAAATGTCACTGAAGAACAAGACAATGAAGCCGAGAAACATCTAGAGGTCTTGCCGGTCAGTTCCCAGGATCTAGCTAATTTGTGGCACTCTCTTCCCATGCCATGCTTTCAAAGCCTTCCTATCAACAAGAACTCTTGACTAAACTAGCAGGGACATCAGTCAGAAGCCCCCACTGCCTCTCCTGGAGGATTTGTTTCCTGGGCCAATGCTTCCCAACTATTTCCTTGGCCTCCCACACCTGCTGGCTGCATCACGGCTTACTGAGAATCAGGATCACGCATGCAGCTCTCGGGTCCTGACTCACACAGCTCTGCAGTTAACGCTAGGCATGTGCTTGTGCAATCTGGTGACGCCCTATAGCGTAAAGGCTGAGGTTTCTATAAGTCACCTAGGGTAGGCAGACTTAAAATCTACACCATGCCGAAATTTAACCTTTGCAGTGTTCCAGAGGGCTGTGGGTCTCATGGCAAGGAATCCAGTGGTGATGTGTTTAGGAATCTCTGGCTTAAGTCACCAAGTGTAGATGTGGAATTGATCTTTGTACTGATTGCTGAAACCCATGTTGAGCCTGTTTAACAGATCCAAAAAGTCCATGTTTCTTTGACTGTCAAAACCTATAACAGTTTAGAGATTTAACCCACAGGGAACTTCTTACTGGTAAACCTCACCAACTTTCTGGCTCTTAGGGGATGGGGGATGGGTTGCATCTACAAAGACAGTGGTGAGCTTGTGGACAAAGTGCAGGTATGCCTTAGGGGACGGTATGCATGTCCCTGGGTGGATGTGTCCTCCTAACCACAGGGCGTCCCAGAATCACCAAGAGGTTAGGCACAGTGGCTGCATCCCCATGCCTCTGCTGGAGCTCTGGGATCTGTCACCTTCCCATTCTCTTTCATCTTCAGGACTAGGGAGTCACTTAACAAGGGTTTTTCAAGTTCCTTTCATCTTCATCTCCAATTTTCTTGTCAGGATGAACATTTTACTTGGTTACATTTTCTCCATCACTTATATATAGCTAATAGTGATAATATATTCATCCCCAGGTTGAGAAAGCGGCTGATCCCACAAGCTCTCTTCGAGTTGCCAAAACAGAGAGTAAAATTGAAGAAAAAACAGCTGCTAATGCTCCTGCCAACGTGGTATGAAAGTCTTTACAATTCAGACAGTGCGGTATGAAAAAGGAATCACTAAGATTACCGTTAGAAATAAAGTCCACTAAGCCAGGTAGAGTGCGCACACCTTCAATCCCAGCACTAGGGGGGCCAAGGCCAAAGGATCACAAGTTCGAGGCCAGCATGGACAACATAGCAAGGAGCTTTTCTGTTATGCTTTAGCTGTTTCCATAGATACATAAATTGTTTTAAAATAGGACAAGCAATTCTGTGTTTTAGGAGCAAGCGCTTAAAGAAAGCAGTTGGTGTTGGCAAAGTGCAAACGAACTATAAGCATCCTCAGGAATGCTCATTTTACTGGAATCCTTATCTTTCAGAACAAAGGCACAACACCTCTTGCTCCACCTCCTAAGCCTGTTCGAAGAAGATTAAAATCAGAAGATGAACTAAGGCCGGACGCTGATGACCATGCACAGAAGACGGGGGTCTTGGCTGCTGTACTCGCGTCCCAGCCTTCCATTCCCAGGTAATCAGAGCAACAGAAGCAGTCATGCAGTTGAGCAGGGGTTCGGAGAGTAGGTAGAGTGGTCCCTCTACTTTTTTTTCCATTTTAAGTACAATTCTATTACATTTTAACCCCCTGTTGTAAACTGTAGAACTGGTATTTTAAAGATTGAAGTGATAATAAAATTCTATGGCCTACAATATTTATTACTTTGGTTGTTTACAAAAAGGCCTATGAGTACTTGCTCTAGACTGTGACCTGAAACTCAAATGGTTCCAGGGAAGAGTTAGGAAGAATTCACCGTAACAACAGTCAACATGAGCTTCTGATGCTTGTAGGCTTTCAGTTGACCATTGAAACAGCAAGGTGGGCTCTGCTGGTGGGAATAGATGCTCCCACTCCCTTCATGCTTAGAAATAGATCAGAAAAATGAGAATTTAAAGAACTGAAAGTTATGGTTCTTTTTGCCTTTTTATTTTCTCAGATCTGTTGGGAAAGATAAAAAAGCTATTCAGGCATCCATTAGACGCAATAAGGAAACCAATACCGTTTTGGCCAGATTGAATAGTGAATTGCAGCAACAATTAAAGGTAAAGTAGTTTTCTTTATTTCTTTTTGTGGAGGGGGCACACCAGGGCCTCTTCTTTTGCAAATGAATGCCAGACACTTTCTATGTTCAGCTTATGAGGGTGGCTTGGGAATTGAACCTGGGCCAGCAGGCTTTGCAAGCAAGCACCTTTAATTGCTGAGCCATTTTCCCAGCCTATACATTACTTTTTGAATCTTTATTTGAGAAACTAATGAACTTAGAGCAGTTTCAGGGGCATTTGGAGATCCAGAAGCTCTTACCCCTCAGGAAACTTTCCTGGTAGCAAGAGAACTGTTGTGTAAGCCATTGAGTCCTTTAGTACTAAAAGGAATTTTTCTAAACCAAATTCAGATTCACATTGCCTTATCCTACATATGTAAGGCAACACTTTTACATAAAGAAACCAGAGCCCTTCAGCTCCCCACACTCAAAGACAGCCAAGATTCAGTCATAGGGACGTAAACTGCTCTCCAGAAGACAGAGTGGGGCAGTTTTATATCATGGGCATGAAAAAGACAACACAGCCTTAGGATGGTGTTTCCAAAGCCCGTGTGTGCCGTGATGCACACCCGTAACCCTAGGCTAGCACTTGACAGGCCAAAGCAGAAGAATTACCACAAATTTGAGGCCACCTTGTATATTGTGAGTTCCAGGCCAGCTGAGATTCCATGGCCGACCCTGTTCTCCAATTTACCCTCAACAAACAGTGTGTTTACTGACATCTAATGCTTGAGAGGCATTAGTTTGTTTTCCCCACTATTAAGTATGATGTATTTTAGTCCTTACATATAAATGTGATACATAGTCCTAGTTTTCCCACATCGAGCACTCATATCTTATAGCCAGCAGCTCTCATACAGCTCATCTAGTGTGCATGCGTAGTACGGGATGTGGTGGGCCTGCGATGGGCCCTGAGAAGCTGAACTTGAACCATCTTTCAGATGATGGAAGGAGTGGTGCACTACTCCTGGCCTCACTTTGAAAAACAGGGTTGTTTTTCAGAACAAACCAGAAGAAAAAAATGTAAAAATTTCAGACAAGTACAGTTGTATTCCTATAGCACTCAGTTCTCATGTCTTATCATGTCGTCCACGGTCCTGGAGCGCTTGCTCTGACACATTTTCTGTGTTCTGCTATAAACTCGGCTCCTTGAGGGAGACAATAATAATTGTCTCTGTTTTGGATAACCATATAATTTGTTGTCTGCACCCAAACACTGGAGGTTGCATTGTGTGTCCATTGTCTGTGAGGACTGTCCTAGATAAGTAATGGCTACCTTGCTGTTTCTGTTTCCAAACCCAGGTTGTATTAGGCATTTGTTAAGTGTGCCTTCTGAGTGAATAATATCCTGGTACAACTCTGTGACCAAAGAAGAGACTTACAGTGTTAGATGATTATGCATTTGGTCCATTGTAAGGGAAGAATATAAAATTTAAGGGCAGGTTTGCCTGGTCCCATGCCTTGAAATGGAAATTGTGTTGATGTGTGCTTTTCTGAAGAACTAGGGAATGGTATAGAATCAAATACAGAGGACCTACTGTGAAAATGATTTTTCGTCTTACCTCTGAGAACAGAAACTAGCAAATAAGGTATCAAACAGGACAAGGTGGTTCTAAATAAAACAAGAGTCTGTCTGTATGATAGAGGAAAAAGAAAATCACTAGATTTCATGGCTACCAAAAGGTCCTTAAGATCAACAGTGACTAAAGATACTGCATGGAAAATGATTTTTTATTTATTTGTGGAACTGAAATTCAAAATGAGGTCCAGGAGTTACTGTGTCATCACTCCAGCAAAGAATCTATGCTAACAAATTCATCTCAGTTACTTAAAGGAATAGGCTTTATGCAGAATTCCTGCACCTGCTGTAACTACTAACTTTTCTAATAATTACTCTAAAAGCATTTTATTACATGGTCTGTATGATCAGAAAAGGATTTAAATTACTAGGATCATATTTTATATGATAAATATACAAACACAGTGCCTGTCTAAAGTATGCTTTTGAAGAAAAGTTATTAAATTTATGTATAGGGGCTAGAGAGATGGCACAGCCATTAAAGGCACTTGTTTGCAAAACCTGATAGTCTGGGTTCAATTCCCCAGTACCCACATAACACCAGATGAACAAGGTGACAAAGTTGGTTTACAGTGGCAGAAGGCCCTGGCATGCCCGTTCCTCTTTCTTCTTTCTTTCCTTTCTTTCCTTTCTTTCTTTCTTTCTTTCTTTCTTTCTTTCTTTCTTTCTTTCTTTCTTTCTTTCTTTCTTTCCTTCTTTCTTTCTTTCTTTCTTTCTTTCTTTCCTTTCTTCCTTCCTTCCTTCCTTCCTTCCATTCCTCTCTCTCCCACCTTGCAAATAAATAATAAAGCCAATTCTTTATATGTATATATGTGTGCGCACATAAATGCATACAAAGTCTATAGACATATATGTATCTAAAATGTCACTTAGACTTTGTGTTTTTTTTCAGGATGTTCTTGAGGAGAGAATCTCCCTGGAAGTTCAACTGGAACAACTTCGACCATTCTCTCACCTATAAGCCAATTGCCGTTAACTGTGAACATACTCATTTTTAAGTGGTTCTGGGTTCAAAGCCAATTTGGAAACCCAAACGTTCAACTCACTGCTAAATTGAACATTAAATTTTATGGTTCTGTTTTGCCCTATATGTTCACCATTGTATTTAAGTATCTTTTATTTTTTAATTTCAACAATAAAAGGGTCAGGAGGACTTTTCTGGAGGGTCCCTCGTGTTTGTTAGCATCCTCACCCTTACTGGTATTTATGTGCTCAGGCGGCATGGTGATTTGGTTGGCATAGTGGGCCTCTCATCTCACAGACTGGAAATCTTTTGCAAATGGAGAACAAACCAGGCCGCCAACTCATTTTCTTTAGAGATTAATATTTTACACAGACTATCGATACTCTATAAAATGCTTTGAAATGAGTTTCCTATTCAGTGTTTGGTTTTAAAACCTGGGCAGACAGTTTTCAGCCACAGCAGCCTCTGTCAGCGTTCTTCAGAAATCACGTGAAACTTACGGAAATGATCTCAATACCAGTTTGGGGCTAGGCTTTCAATTGTTCTTCTCAGATTTGGATCACAGTTTCACCAGAGACTTAGAATTTTTTGTGTGATTTTAATTCAGCACGCTGTATAGATTTTTGAACTAACGAGAAGACAGGTCTGTCTCCAGGATCCCTGAAGATGAAGGAAAAGTATGACACCACCTTGTTGGTAGAGGAAGCGTGCTCTTGAAACATTGTAGCTTTTTGCATTATCGATGTGCTGAGCTTTGTGATGAGCTTTACAGAGAGAAGTGACAGCAGTGGTTTTAACGAGGATGCCAATTCCCAGAAGAAGCGTGTTGCCTAGGACAGCTATCTTTCCTTCAGTTATTGTGTCATGCACTCTTTTTCACAATAGCAGGGTTGAGGTGTGGACAAGAGGTTTCTAGTCATAATAATCGACTGTCTTTGGATCTATTTTATATTTAATAGATACATTTGGAACATAAATTTGCATTCATTATTGACTAACAACAGATACTCTCTTTAAAGGTAGATGGACAGTAAAGTGCATGGATATATCATAACAGAATGAGAAGTGTTTTTTTACACTGATAAAATAGTAGTGTTTTAACTTTTTTAGATTTTTTTTGTTTTGTTTTTCAAGGTAGGGTCTCACTCTAGCTCAGACTGACCTGGAATTCACTAGAGTCTCAGGCTGGCCTTGAACTCACAGCGATTCTCCTACTTCTGCTTCCCGAGTGCTGGGATAAAAGGCATGTGCCATCACGCCCGGCTCCAGAATTTAAGTTTTTGAAAATGAAAAATAATTTATAGTTTCACTATTGAAGGATGTTTACATCCCAGACTATGTAGATTTTTATTACCTTAACATTGTGACGCAAAAAGGAAACTGACAACCCGATACTTCTAAAATTGATATGTATAATTTTCATTGTTGGTTAGGTAAAAATAATTTACTCGTTTTTATTCAGCTAAGTTTCATTATATGCAAATAAGTATATAGGCAAATATATATCCATTTATTTTTGTTTTTTTTAAAGTTGGAGGGGCTAGAGAGATGGCTCAGCGGTTAACGCACTTGCTTGCAAAGCCTGCCAACCCAGATTTGATTCCCCGGTGTCCACGAAAAGTCAGATAGACAAGGTGTGGTGCGTGATGCTGCAGTCAGTTTGCAACATTAAGAGTCCTGGTATGTTCATACTCAAGTACTCTTTCTCGTTCAAAGAAAAATATAGAAACTTGAGGTTTGAAAAACAGATTTCTAAAAAAGAAAAAATTTGGAATTCCCCTCCCTACTGGCCTTAAGGAAAAAGTACTTCAGAATTACAAAACCACAACAAAAAACCTTTTTAATGGTGTATTTCTAATGCTCTTAAAAAGTATACATTCAGACTAAGGATGTTTGACAAAGGAAGCTGCCATTTATATGCCTTATACCTGCTTTTAAGTGATTGTTTCACAAAATTTTCAATCTGATTAGTACGTCATAAACAAATTTTTCTAAAATGGTCATTTAATTTCCATGTTTTGCTCTAGTCTTGTTTTTCATTAACCATTTTTTAATCTATGCTATATTGTGTGGGTTAAAAAAAAATGTTAATGAAAAGCAAGACCAGAGTGCAATACGGAACTTGAAATAGTTGCTCCCTTAGGACTCATCACGCCAGAGTGTCTTACGTAATGTTGTCTATTGGCAATGACTAGCCAAAGACAGTCAACGTAACTTCATCAGTGATGTTCACATTGATGTCACCCTAGCTCGTCCTTCCTCCTGGGACGCTCTGGAGCAGAAAGCATTCCAGGCATTTCCCCTAGCATCTTTGCCAAGTGTAGTCTCATTTCTCCATTCTGCTTCTGATTGCATTGTGGAGGGCCGACAACCATGAGAATTTATCATCCTCCACCTCAGAAGCACAAATCCATTCCTGTGTCGGGCCTTGGAGAATAAATGCATTCTTGATATCTGGAGAAACATTTGAGGTGAATATAAAATCATTCATCATCCCAGATAATCAAAAGGACAAAAAAATGCTTTAAATTTAAGAATTGCCCAACAATTATTTTAGAAACCTGAAAACCAGGATTCAAAACAAGTAAAATACAGTTTTAAAAAATATTTATTAATAGTTACTGTAGAGAGACAGAGCTAGACCTACATACATTGGCCAGTGACAAAACCCAACTACTTAGCTGAATCTCTGAATCCGTACTCTAAGAGGTCACATGGTAATGCTATCACGTGATCAGCATAGCTGATGATCCTACTGGTGGGGACCCTCTCAGTGACTGCAGGGGGCTGACCCTTGATTTAAGAGTGCCTTTAGGTGGAAATATTCTCACACTTGGCTTTCATTTCCCCCCCTCAGGCTCAGATTTAGATTGGAGCTAAAGATATTGAGAAGTCTATTGGCTTAGGTCAGTGCCTTCTATAAAATCTTGGTTCAACCAGATGTGGTGTGCATTCCTGTAATTCCAGCACGCAAGAGACTAGGGCCAGCCTAGACTACATAGTGTTCTAGGCTAGGCTCCAGAGTAACCTGAATAGGATCTTAGTTCTTGCTTTTATGAGGTACTGTCTTTCTATGCAGTGAAAAGTGTTGCAGTGAGAGATGCATGGTTTGTTGTCTGGCCTAACACACTCAGGAAAGGACAGTGGGCCCTCCCACGGTGTTGGAGAAGTCTAAGCACAGTACGCAGGTACAAGTGGGATCCACTGTGACATGATTCTCCTATTAGAGTTAAAATACTGATATTGCCTGTCTTGTATTATTTCAGAGGCAGGTAAGTTTTATGAAATCTTGGTATTTGGAGGATTATTTGTAAACTGGCAAAATATTCCAGTTCTTTCCTGTTCTGCTTTAATAGTTAATGAGTTGGATACAACTTCTGAAGTCTCTTGAAAATACATACACTTGGAGTCTGGGATGTCTTCTACGAGTAAGGTGGGAAGGGCCACGGATGCAGTGAAGCGGCGGGTTGTCTTGGCAGTCCTTTCAAACGGAGTGTGGGATGTGCCTCGGCGGAAAATCCACAGGGCGTCATTGAAGAGGAAGAGGCTGAGGTCACAGGTGTGTTCATAGAGCCTGTGTCAGTGGAAAAGGAAAACATTTAACTATTTCTTCATTGTCACTGAGGTTGCCGCAATGATAACTGCAGGCAGATTTGTGAGGGAGCAAAATGAGGTGTCCACAGTCCCATCTTTCTGATGTTGCTGTTGGAGCCAGGACACCCGGAGGTTTCACTGGGCACTGGTGAGGTTACATTGTGTGAGCTCAGGGGGGCTTTGGGGAGCAGCAAGCTGGCTCCCAAAATCCCCTGTGTCCTCAGCATCTCAGGACTGGCTGGGATGAAAGCTGAGTGTTTTCATAGAGCATAATTTTATCTCAGAACCATCTGAGCAGCCCTGAATGAGGCAGGCGGAGTGCGCGTGCGTGCGTGCGTGCGTGCGTGCGTGCGTGCGTGCGTGTTCAAGGGAATTGCTTGCCTTTCTTTATCTTCATCTTTTCTTTGTTAAATCGCACTCCTCTGAGAGAAATACTGCCATCTTGATCAGCTGTGCTGGACATGAGAGCCCCTCATCTGGCTGGCTGCCCTCTCTGCCAGCTGCCCACAATGGGCAGTGTGGGAGGTCGAGTATGTAGCTTGGAAAGTAAAGGGACAGGAGCGCCATCACAGCAGCTGCACAGAGGTCGTCATCCACACTAGAATGAGACTTCTCCATGCTGTGGCTGATCTGGGGGCTCCATGTTCTATAAAGACACCCCAATAAACTCTGGTTCACCAGGTGAGTGTATGGGGTGCTGCCTGTGGAAAGCAAGCACACCTTGGCTTCTCCCTGGAGAGTCCGTCCACACAACACGTGTAGACCCCAGTCCTGGCTCTTTGGGGTGAGTTGACTTGCTCTCCATTGTTTTGTTGCTCTTGGCTCACTGTGTTTGCTCGGGTCACTTGTTTCCTTGTCATTCTCAGTAGTTTATGAAAGTGTCGGTCTCCCTGCGCTGCTCCTGCTTGTCAGCGCTGGGAACCATTCAAGCCAACCGCTTTGGTTTCAGTTCGTTTTCATTCCTAAGTAATGCCTGGCAGTGTGGAAGGACTTGTTGTTTACACTGTTCGTGGGCAGTGGCCCTGTGCATCCTCCTATTTGTCCTTCATGGCCAGTGCTGATAATGTGGCTCAAACCAGGCCCTTGCATAGAAAGGAGTTCCTTACACCTGCTGTCCTCTCCATCAGATGGATTTGCAAGATCAGGATTGATTAGTCAAATGGTTTCTATCAAAGAACTCTAGATTGCCTCCATGAAACCTGCTGCATTGCATGTTGATAATTCGCTTGATAGACTGACTTTATTGCTACATTTGAATGACCTGGAGATTTTCATAAGATGGAAATTCGACTCCAGGGCTCATGGACCTGATTCTGCATTTCCAGCCAGCTCCCCAGGGGTGCCGATTTCAAGTCCCACCTTGAGAGTGCAGCACTGTGGTCATGTTAGTGACAACCGTGCCTGGAGTGGATGGAGGACCACACTGGGCAGTGTTAGGTCCACGTTCGGGCTTTGGGTATGTGGTGGACAGAGAGAATGGTTACCCAGCCGGGGGAGCCCACGTTATGCTTTATGCTGGAAAGAATGGAGGTTTTAATGTTTACTCATATTTTGCAAAACAACAATGCTTTATTTAGATCAAGTTGATGTGTTATCTTAGAATAGTGGAGGAATCGAGAAAGGCAGGGACTGCAGTTAAGTCTGTAGGGTGGGCTATGTGTGTGTAGGCAAAGGAATCCCGCCATTCATTCTTGTCTTTGAGAAGTGGAGGATATTTGTGCCATATCACTGGTAAGAACAGTTGTTTTTCCTGCCACGTAAATTTAGAAAACGATTTAAGTCAAACTTTGATAAGTGGCTGTGCGCTCACAGGGAGCTCTGACGACTTGGCATTGAGGTGCTGCTTGCTTTGGCAGTAAATGTCCAGCTTTTCTCCTTCTGTTTGGGCAATAGTAAAAGTCCCGGCAAATGAAAGAATTTCATTGGTGACCCACTTGAGCCAGGCTGGACCAGGGAAGGGAAGGCTCAGATCACTAACTTGGGAGGGAGTGGTCATTTGACGCTCGGATTGTTGCTGATTGCTCCACCTGACTGTAAGCAGCTTCGGCTTACACTTCCGGGACACGTGGCAGGAGACCAGCTCCTCACACTGCACCCACAGTCAGGAAGAAGCAGTGAGGAAACAGGAAGTGGAGCCAGCCAGGACCTGAAGGCCTGTCTCCCCCTTGCAGCCCCTTCCCTTGACACCCTTCCTCCAGCGAGGCTCCACCTGCAGTTTCCACAGCCTTCCCAAACAGTGCCACCAGTAGGGGACCAAGTGCTCAAAAGCACATGAATGAGCCTATGGGGGCATTTTATATTCAGACAGTAACAAGACTCCTTGAAGTCTGAGGACATGAATGAGGAACAGACACAGGAAGACCTTATGTCTCATTGATATCTAGAAAAATGGTTGTCAAAAGCTAGTTCCTTAATTAAACCCCCTAAAGAGCATTCCAACAATCTCCTTCCATAGACAAGAACCCAAGCTTTGGACCTTTTATCAGTACCTCTGAATATGCAAAGCAAATAATTCCACCTTTAATATGGATACAGTGGGGCAGCCAAAGTGATAACGGATCCTTCTGGTATTTCAAAAAGCTTCCTTTGCTCTCACTTAGAACCAACTTCAAACATGAATTTTGATAGGTGTTTGCTTATTTACAAATGATGACTCAGCAAAATGGAACACAGCTATAAATTCTCAACTTCTAGAAAAGTTTCGTTACTATTTGCTGCATTAGCAAGCCCAAGAGACAGAGGAAGGCATGGGGTACCTACTTCTATAAACAATCTAGAACATAAGCTTTGGAATGAACAGACGACAGCAAACCATCAGCTCTACTGAGCCTGTCTGAAACAAATGGCTTATACCTGGCCTCACACACCCTGAGGGATGGAGCACATAAAAGACAGTTCAGGACTGGAATCCACTGGTCCAGGAAGCTCAGAGAATATAAACAATAAATAAACGTCAAAAAGATCTATATTGGCATTATGTTCTCTAACTGGGAAAACCAAAGACTATCTTGAAAGAACTTACAGTGGAAAAGGGGTAAGAATTCCATTCATTGCTCATCTCTATAGAACCAGTCAAGCAAGAAGAGAATGAAGTATTAAAAGAAAAACACCAGCAAACAGAATTTTCTCCAGCCAAAACATCTTTCCTTCAAACATGAAGAAGTAATTCCTCCGACAAACCAATACTGAGGTAATTCATTGCCAGTAGTCACACAAAGAAAGGAAGAGTGTTCAGGAAGAAATATAGGAAGGAAAGTAACCCCAAGCTGGAACCTGCCTTCTAGCATGTCTTTATTAGACCAGCTGTTTAGGATTGCTGGTCTAGAAGCTAGCTCCTGACCATGGTGTACCTCTTCCCCAGGGCAACTAACCAAAAACAAGACAAGAAAACAGAAAGGCTAGCTAGGTGAGATGAGAGACACCCAGGAGTGGAGGAATTGATTTCCTCCATCTACCCCATTTGTGCCTTTGGGAAACGTGTGCTTAAACAATCATTGAAATAACAGATCATGCTTGGACAAATGAAAAGAACTAATTCCTCTCATTTTGGTTGTCATGTGTTAAATCACTTATCTTTGCCCTTAATACTAAAAAAAGGATTTAGACCATTTTCTGAGAGAAAATCAGAAAACTACGACAGTGCATGCAAAGAACTACTTGTTTACAAGTAGTTACAAACTACTTGTTTTGTAAACTGTGTGCAAAGAACAAAGGATGTGGTTTGGGGCACATAACCACAGTTGTCCATTTATATATTGGTACTGTTTATGAATAGTTTATTGTTTGCTTTGTGTTCTGTCATTTGTGTAGATGTGTGTGTGTGTGTGTGTGTGTGTGTGTGTGTGTGTGTGTGTGTGTTCTCGCAACAAAGGTAGGTCATTGCCACAGAGATCATTTGGCCAGCAAATCCTAAATATTTACTGGTTGAGCCTTTATAGCAAAACTTGTCCATCCTTGTTCTAAAAGAGAAACAAGGAAACTGATTTACGGACACTGGCATCCTTCCAGCTTCTGTTCTTACATCTCTCTGAGCACCAGGAAAACAAGATATAGTGAGGCCCTTTTCAGTACTGACCCCCACAACTGTCTGAGAGTAAAAACGTCAGTATTCTCTCTCCCTCCCACCTCAGTCAAGCAGGTCATTGGTGTGTGATCCCACAAAACTTGGATCTTAGTAGGAAGGCGACCAATCTTGAGAAAGTTGCCTATGGGGTTTGTGGTCTTAGCAAACAAAGTTAGTATTCATCCATTCTACCAAGGAGATGCCAAGAACCCAAGCCATGTGATCAAGTGTGTACACTACTGTGCTATGCGTGTGACAGGGAGTGTCGTGCAAAGGTTCCTCTTAGGTGTGCAGTGTGCTGGGCACAGTACTGAATGCAGGATTCAAGATACATGGGACAGACAGGTGCTCTGGGAAGTCCACAGTCTGTGGGAGAGATCCAAGACTTGCTCACCTTAAAGAGAAATGAATTTCCTCATCATAGCAGTGAAGTTGGGCTACATCTTGGATCCTAATCAGATACCTGTTTTCTTTCGATAGGGTCTGTAAAATCAGAAACAGAAGAAAAGATAAATATTTTAAATCCCACAACCGGGAACTGTTTCATATCTTAGAACAGGTAAATGTTGACTAAACTTAGTTCAGAAAAAGTAAATGTTTTCATTTATAAAATAAGCTGTATTGGAGGCTGTCAAGCTACTTAGACTACTGAAAGGTTTCATTTGCAAATGCTTTCCTGGCGTCAAGCCAGGAGAGGGGCCAAAGGGAGCTTTCAAGACAAGGAAGCCCGAGCACTGGCACAGTTGTCCTTCTAGCCTGCACACACCAGAATGTCCAGTGATCCGGGGAGAATTGTGTAGACCAAGTCCCAAGAATTACTTTTGCAGCCCAACCAAGCACACTTCCTGGGGCCGCTGTGGACCCAGCACCTCATGCCAGGGATGTTCATGGGGCTTCGGAGCACCAAGGAAGGAACAGCTCCTGGTTAGAGATGCGGGGAAAACTTTACCAAAAAACACTGATCAAATGAGCAGGGTGGTTCAGGCCTATAATCCCAGCACTCAGGAGGCTGAGGCAGGTGGATCATAGTGAGTTAGAGGCCAGCCAGCCTGGGGCTACAGAGTGCAGTCCTTCTCAGCCTGGCCTAGAGTGAGGAACTGCCTCTTAAAAACAAAAAAGACCAATTGTCATGTCTCTAAAGGCGAATGGCATTTTTCCAGGGGAGTGGGGAAGAGTGTGTGTGAAAAAGAAAGGCTGGAGCTCCATTGGTGCAGAGTAGAGATGAGATCCAGGTGCTGTGACTCTTAGATGGTGGAGAAATAGGGGCCAGATGATATTCCATAGGTAAAAGGCCCCTAACAAGGACCTACACACGTTTGTAGATGCCCTCAGTGTACAGCCTTGCATGACAGACTGCACACAGAAAGTGGAGCACACACATGGCTTCTCAACATGGGGTCCATGGTCATTGCACTGCCAAGCAGGGAACTAAGGCTGCAGAAACAGGGTGGGGCAGGGTGACTTCCACCAGGAGTGTCCTTGCAGATAGAGAGAATGTGATAGAAGGTGGTCCACAAAAGCTGGATGCACTCGTATCTGCACGTCTCTTTGCCAGTGACGGGGTCCTACTCATGAGCAGAGTGACAATACGTACAGGGCACCCCCAGACGAGTCTCTGTACATCTGACAGCTGTTCCTTCATCTTGATGCCTTCCTTCATCTAGAAAAGAAAAGTTAGACTAGGCAAACTGAAAGTGACACTTTTGTTTTTAAAAAGTTGAATATTTTATGGCACTTGGTAGAGACTTGGTACTTTAATGAAAGTCTTAGGGTTTAGGATGGCTCAGTGGTGAAAGGTGCTCGCTTGTAAAGTCTGATGATCTGGGTTTGATTCCCCAGGACCCATGTGAGGCCAAATGCACAAAGTGGCACATGCATCTGGAGTGTTTACAGTAGCTGGAGGCCCAGGTGTGCCCATTCCTCCCTCTCCTTCCCTCCCTCCCTCTCTCTCTCTCTCTCTCTCTCTCTCTCTCTCTCTCTCTCTCTCTCTCTCTCTCTCTCTCTCTCTCTCTCTCTC
>PVHP010008627.1:0-52711 GCA_004024765.1 Zapus hudsonius | reverse complement strand
TCTCTCTCCTCTCAAATAAATAAATAAAATATTTTTTTTAAAAAAACCTACCCGAGCGGTATATTCATCTGGAGAACCTCTTAGCAAGGTCTTATTTTCATCCTCGTGAGCATATCCAGCCCAAAGCAGCAAAGAGAAAAGAAGAGCAGTGGTTGCCCGGGCATTAGCAGGGGAAGTCAGTTTCCTACACAACTAAGCAGGCATGTTAAGTTTGGTCAGAAATCACATGTGGACACCACGACTCAGGGAACTGAGCAAAAGAGGGGGCAGAAAGATTGTGAGAGCCGTGGTGGGGGAGAATAACAGAGACTTGGCAACCCTCAGTAACAACACACTTGGGTCATGAGAGCCTGGCTGAAGACTGGGCTATCCATGGTCCCCTACCACAAAGACTGATCCAGACGGCCCACGGAGGAGGAGATCCAGCTGACTGGGGATGGGGAGGGGGGGCAACGGGGAATTGGGGATAACAACTCATGGTTGGCCCACTAAATAATGTAACTCATTATGAACAATAAAGAAAAAAAAAGAAAGAAATCACATGTGGAGTGTGCGCAAGTCTCTCCAGATGGTCGGTACCTGGTCACTGGGTCTGTTGATGGATCCAATGAAGTCTGGAACGTTACTACTAGAAAAATCAGGAAGGATCTTAAGTAGCAGGCCCAGGGTAACTTCATGATGATGAGGCTGCTGTGCTCTGCGTGCGTTTTAGCAGAGATACTGAAATGTTAGCAACTGGGGCCCAAGATGGAACCGTCAAGGTTTGGAAGATTCAGAGTGTTTAAGATTTGAAAGGGCACAAGGTAAAGGTGTCACTTGGCTAAGCTTTTCCAAGGACAGTAGTCAGATCCCGAGTGCCCCTTTTGATCACACAATAAGAATTCATGGTCTAAAATCAGGGAAAACACTAAAGGAATTCCGTGCTCATCCCTCCTTTGTTAATGAAGCAGCGTTGACATAAGATGGACATTACATTATTAGTGCGTCCTCTGATGCACTGTCAAGATCTGGAATATGAAGAGCACAGAATGTTCAAGTCCATTTAAATCACTGGGCAGCACCACAGGGACAGACATCACTGTCAACAGTGTGATTCTGGGTCCTACAATCCCAGAGCACTTTCTGGTGTCAATGGATCAAACACCGTGGTCATCGAAAACACGCAGGGACAGGCTGTCAGAAGCTTCAGTTCTGGTAAAAGAGAAGGTGGTGAATGGATCTACGGTGTGGGGGAGGACTTTGCAAAGTCCCTGGCAAGCTGACGAGAACTTTGAGGGTTCTGAGAAGGATGTGGTTGGCATTGCATACCATTCTCATCAGAACCTGATCACCACCTACAGTGAAAACGGACTCCTGAAGCCCTGGAAACCCTAAAAGCATGGACGTGAAGACATCCTCATCCCCTGCCTCCCTTTCAGGCCAGCTTCTCTAAGCAAAGATACTGTGTGAATTAGTCACAAGCATAATTTTGTGACAATTCATTTTTAGGTAGCAGTTACTACTGAAAAATATTTTATGGCATTAGTATATGTGCTTTAAACTGGGACTGTCATTTAAATGCTTTCCTTAATCTTCTACCTGGAGATTTGAAACACTGATTTTTCTAGAAGAAAAGTTACTCCTTCAGTTGTCTGCTGATTCAAACATGCCTCTCCATCAAAAAACAAAAGAGTTAACTTGGACTTTTTTATTACCTAAAAGTATACTCAATTCTCATTTTTTTCAATAATTAGAATTTTCTATAAGTGGGAATAATCGTACCTATGATGAGCTTTTCTCTGAGCTAAGATTAAGTCATGGGGTCACAGGAGGGGTGTGTCCCACTGTGAAGCACTTCACAGACGTGAGCGTCTTTGACACAGAACCTTAGAGTGGCAGGTGTCATTTATAAACCACAAAATAGGGCACCTGAGGAGTGACAAGGCCTTGTGGAGGCCTCTCAGCAGGTCTTTGGTAGCAACATGCTTGAACCCAGCCTCCACCCACAAAACTGTCTTGCCAATTCTTGCTTTGTTATAATGGAGCAGGAGAGCATGCTCTGTTCTGAACCTTTGTGTGTGTTTGTGGGGGGTAGGGAAGCAAAAAGTAGAGTTCCAAGGAAATGTTTTCTTGCAGATGGGTCTGGGCGATTCAGAGGTCCACTTCATGTGGGCACGATGCCATGCATGTGACCGGGCATGCCACCTGGCATCTCTGTGCCGGGGTATCCTCAACTACCACACTGGGTTTGGGCTAGGTGGTTTAAATGAGTGGATGCATTCAGAAAGATAACCTGGCATACAGTAGGCACTCGACGGATGCTTGCTACCAGTCTTTATTTCCATATGGAAGTTGCACACCTGCCTTCAGATGGAAAATGTATTCATTTGAATCTTTATGTGTGTCCATGTGGGAGTGTGGGCAGGCAAGCAGGTACCATGGGATATGTGTAAAGATCAGAAAACAGCCTCAGATATCAGTTCTCATCTTCCACCTGTGTGAGGCAGGGTCTCTTGGGGCTCACATGGCTGTGAACCCCTGCCTTCACCTCCCATCTTGCTGTGGGAGAGCTGGGATTCCAGTTTACGTGGATTCTGGGGACCCAAACTCAGGCCTTCATGCTTGAATGGCCAGTGTTTTCCCCATTAAGCCGTCTCCTCAGCCCTGAAGCAGACGTAAAAGGACACAGGTAGGAATGAGGAAGATTTTGTCAAGTCTGTGCCAAGTCTTCTGGGACATTCTAAGATACCACTCAGGCACCTGCTGAGGTAGGGGCTACAGTTCCTAGATCTGGTGTTTTCTCCCAGAGGGGCACTTCTTGTCTTTCAGCCTGGCCTCTGGCTTCTGTCACCTGGTCATTCGGGATATATGGTCACACGACAATGACAATAACCCCACCAAGACTCTGAGCATTACTGAGGTATGTGAGGGATCTTTAAGGCTTGGATGGGAATAACCCCACCAGCTATGTGATACTGTGTGTGATAGTTTGAATTTGATGTCTCCATAAACTCATGTGTTTTGAATGCTTGGTTCCCAGCTGATGGCAGTTTGGGAGGTGGAGCCTTGCTGGAGGAGGTATGTTGTTGGGTGCAGGGTGCTACAATCAGCTCCCCTTTGCTAGAGTTCAGTTTACTCTCCTGCTTCTGTTTTCCACCTGCTGTGGCAGAGGTGATGTCCACCTTCTGCTCATGCCATCATTTCTCCTGCTGTCATGGAGTTTCCCCTGGAGACTGTGAGCCAATATAAACAACTTTGCTCCCATCAGCTGCTTTTGGTTGGATGCTTTATCCCAACAGTGAGAACCTAACTGCAACATTATGATGGGGCTTTTTTGTTTGTTTATTTAGCCATCATTTCTGGCTCATTACTCCCATAGCCTTTCTGATTTCCCAAGTGACTTCACAATGTTGGGTGCTTTGGGCCTCAGAAAGCAGATTCTCTCTGTGATCTGCCTTCCTCACCCTGCTCCTTTTTATTTCTGAGAAAGATCATAGACACTCTGATCTTAAATTAGTAGATGATAAACCCCATTCTGGAGTCCTGCCTCACATCCTAAAGGAACGGGAAGACTCCAGACAGCGGGCTTTGCTGGGTTTCTCACCAACCTCCTAGGATTAGGTCAGACTCTTCTGCCCAGGCTCCCATCATGCCTGTGCAGTGAAGTCCTCATAAAAACTGAAGAAGACAGGGTTCAGAGAACTTCCAGATGGTTCTTGGAGAATGGGCACACCCAGAGAGGGTGGAGACACTGTGTGTTTTCTCTCTGAGCTCACCCTGTGCATCTCTTCATCTCTGTCTGTTTGTAACGGAACATCCAGCCCATGTTTCTCTGAGTTCTAGAAGCTGCTGGAACAAATTCATTAAACCCAAGGACATGGTTATGAGATCCCCACCTGATAGCCAACTGTCAGAAGAATAGGAAAACAGCCTGGAACTGGTGACTGGAGTCTGATGGGGGAGTCTTGGGGACTGAGTCCCAGGCTATGTATGACATTGTGAGGACTGAGTCCCAGCCCGTCCAGTGGGTGTCCACTTTGACATTGCCTGCTTGGTGTTGGAAGCATGCTGGCAGAGTCTCAGGAGAAACTGATTCTGGGTGTGAGTTACTTTGGCTACTCAGAAGTACAGTTTTGTGGCTCAGGAAAAGCTGGAGATGGGGAAGATCTGGCCTGGACTTTCCTGGGATAATCTGGGAGGGATTCCAGAAACATATGGTAAAGTCATGAGTTCTCTCAAAACCTCCTGCCCCATAGCACAGCCTCTCAGCATACTGAGAGCTCCTCAGACCCATTTCCCATTCACCCTTCTGCTCGGCCCCACCAGTGCCTGGTTGATAAGTGTATGATCACATCCCCATTGGTCTTGCTTACTGGCTCCTGCCTCTGCCTCATTTCCTCCCAGAGACGGCTGGCATGGGGACACGCTCAGATGTCACTTGCAAACTCTGCCAGCCTGTCATCGCACACCCCCCACCTTGCTTGCCTTCACCCCTTCTTTGTGGGGGTCTACTCCCTGTTGCTCTCGCGTTTGTTTTTCCAGCAGCGTGGGCAGTCCCAAGTGGACAGTCCATGACAGTCTGAGGTGGAAACAGCCAGAAATGAGAGGGAGCCTTAAATCCCAGGCAAGACATGAGAATTGGGACCTAAGGTCAAAGGGCTATAAAGGTGGAGAGTCCTTCCTTATATCTCTTGTATTTTTAAAAACTCTTACTTAATTGAGAGAGAGAGAGAGAGAGAGAGAGAGAGAGAGAGAGAGAGAGAGAGAATGAATATGAGCATTCCATGGTCTCCAGCCACTGCAAATGAACTTTAGACACATGTGCCACCTTGTGCATCTGGCTTTACGTGGGTACTGGGGAATTGAACTTGGGTCTAGCTGAGCCATCTCTCCAGCCCTCTTTTGTGTTTTTATAGTTTCAAGGGTAAGACACAGAAATGCCCACATTTTTTTATATTTTTAAATATTTTTTATTTATTTGCAATCAGAGAAAGAGAGAGGGGAGGGGAGAGAGAGGGAGAGGGAGAGAGAGAGAGAGAGAGAGAGAGAGAGAGAGAGAGAGAGAGAGAGAGAGAGAGAGAGAGAGAGAGGGGAGACAGACAGAATGGGTGTGCCAGGGCATCCAGCCGCTGCAAACGAACTCTAGACACACGCACCAACTTGTGCATCTGACTTTATGTGGGTACTAGGGAACCGAACCCAGGTGATTAGGTTTTGCAGCCTTAACTGCTGAGCCACCTCTCCAGCCCCTGCCCATGTGTTTTGTGGTTCTTAATAAACATGCCCAGAGAATCTTGCGCAGCCATACATTGAAAGCTGCACACCACTACCTCTTGCTCTCTTGCTGAAGGTTAACCCTGAGGATCCCCTGACTCATGTTCACTGCATGCATCTGGCTTTATGTGTGTACCGGAAATCAAACCCAAGCCAACGCAGGCCAGCAGACATTGCAAGCAAGAACCTTGAACCATGGAGCCATCTTTCCAGCCCTCCCTGATTCATTTTCATGAGCAATAATAGCATGTTCTTCCCGATCTTCATCACAGCCCATCCCTTCCACCCACTGTCAGGCTCTGCATAGCCTGAGCACGTGACCCTGAGCTATCAGCCAAGGCACACGCGTGCACTGAGGACCGGTTAGTGCAATCCATCTTCCAGAGGCCTGACAAGAGTGTGAACCCGCTATTGCTGAAGCAGCAGCAATGCTCTGTCCATAGCCTGTATCGTGAGCCATGCTTCCTTCCTTCTCTCGTTCATCTAGCCATTCATTCTAGTCTCTCTGTGGCGCTCAGGGTGGAACCTTGTGGTGAAATGCCACTGCTCTAGTCACTGCAGGAAGACATATATAATTTCCCTGTCAGAGTGGGCCATGAGACTTTAAAGACAAGATAAATGGTTTGGGACTTCCTCCAACATCTGTGGATTTGATCCACGTACGAAAAAGTACTATTTAAGCTTTAAACGTTAGTTAGCCAAGGAGCAAAATCTATTATGTTGTGTAATAAGCAATAAAACCGCTATGAAATTGGCTATGAAGTAATAGGTTTTGGAGAAATGAAGCCTGCACAAAAACTGCACTTCTCATATAACTTGACATGTCCTTTATGAGATGGGACATGATGGGGTGGTAGGCTGGGACAGAGCCTGAGTGAAGAATAGAACACAGAAGGAGGCTGAGAAGACTTGCGGCCACCACACCCTGACCTGGGATGTGGTCTGAGATGCTCGCCTGCCCTTCCTGGATCCCTGTGATGGAAGCCCAAGGATGAAGGACCCACAGGTCCTTCCCATGCCTCTCCCAGGAGCTTGAAGAGGTGCTCTGAGTTGTAAGTGAGGTTAGATTTGGTGAGCTCTGGGTGACAGACTCCACCTTGGCAGTGGGGCTCTGTCTTCCTTTCCAGACCAGGACATGGAGTTCAGAGAGGTTAAATAAGTGGTACATGCCTTACTTCATGAAAGAGCTGGATTCAACATTTTCTCTTGGGCCTAAGGGAGCCCAAGCTTGCAAGTTACTAATCCCATACTTGTCGGGTCACTGGGTTCAACTCACATGTCAGTAGGCTCTGCCTGCTTCCTTTCTGACACCAAAAACTCCTTTCCTGCCCTCAAACTCTGCTGTCCATTAAAAATAAAATAAGAAGTGTGGTCTGTCCATCATTTCCATGTTTGTAGTGGGATGTTGAACCTGCCATGTTGATCAGAAGCACTTATTCCTCTTGTCCATTTACCGTAACTGTATGCAAATATATTTGAATAGACTCAAAAACAGAAGGGCTTGGAGTTGGTTTGTTATGGGTAGAGAAAGTAGGTTTATAGTTACTATTTTCTGCATTTTGCACATATTTAGTATTGCCATTCTACTGTCTTCACAATAATTGTAAGCATCATCATATTTTCAACTGTTGCTTTTTTGTTTTAGAATGCATACGCGGCCACTGCCATTAATGGAACCGATTTTAGTACATCAGCAAAAGACGCCCTCAAAATCATAACCAAGAACACCGGTCACTTCACATCTGTTAACTGCTTCGGAAACTTCATAATTTTTCTAGGAAAGGTGAGATTTCTTGGCTAAATAAATAAAGGAACCTGGGATTTGAGAAATTAGATGAGTCTATGGCCAGACCACCCTTGTATGATCCTGGAAGCTAAGCAGAGTCGGGCCTGGTTAGTACTTGGATGGGAGACATTAGATGATACAGCAGTTGACTTGAAAGGGGAGAGATATTGTTGAAACCACTGTAGAATAGCTGTCACTCTTATTATCTCACTTAATCCTCAACCCTGTGAGGCGTCCAGGGTTTTCTGACTAACTCTGCCACTTAAACTTTTGTTTGGTTGGTTTTTTGTTGTTTTGTTTTTGATTGAGGTAGGGTCTTCCTCTAGCCCAGGCTGACCTGGAACTCAATCGGTAGCACCAGGCTTACCATCCTCCTGCCTCAGCCTCCTGAGTGCTAGAATTAAAGGTGTGCATTACCAGGCCTGGCTTTAAACTTTTTTTTTTTTTAATTTGTCTATGTGTATATGGCTGTGAGTGTCACGGCACAAATGTAGAGCTTGGACAACTTCAGGGTATCTGTGCTCCACATTCTCTGAGACAGGGTCTCTTGCTCCTGCAAACAAAGTGTCAGATTTAGAAGATGTCAGACTAGCTGGCCTGAAAGCTACAGCTTCTCTTGACCCTTCCTCATGGTCACAGGTGCATTGGAATTATGGGTACATGCACCACTTTGCCTCTGGCTTTATGTGGGTGCTGGAAAATTGAACCTGGGATGGCAGGCTTTGCAAGCAAATGCCTTTACTGCTGAGCCACCTCCCCAGCTCCTAATTCTGCCTTTTTTTTTTTTTAATTTTTAAAGGTAGGGTCTCGCTCCAGCCCAGGCTGACCTGGAATTCACTGTGCAGTCTTAAGGTGACCTAGAACTCACAGTGGTCCTCCTACCTCTGCCCCAAGGGCTGGGATTAAAGGCATTTGCCAACTGCTGATTCTGCCATTTTGATGGCTACTTTTGTGTATAAAATGAAAGTGTTACTAAGCTCAGAAAATAAATAAGTCTTGTGAGATTTTTTGTTATAAAACATGGAATTAGTGCTGAACTTGAAATTTGTTCATTATTTAAAGACATTAAAGTCCATATTTAAAGGGGATGGTTAATAGGTACAATGGAGCTAGCTAGCTATATTTCTCCTGTCATCTGAATGCCTTTTTTAAAGGAACTGTTGATGGGCTTGTACGGTGAAAAGGCCTGCATCTCATGGTATAAAGGGCAGAGTCCTGAACTTGAAAACTTGGCACTTGAGTTTTCATATCTACAAAACAATAACTCACTGGCCCTGGTAATACAGGCCTGTAGTCCCAGCTACTCTGTAGGCTGAGTCAGGAGGACCCCAAGGTCAAGGCCTTCCTGGGCTACAGAGTGAGTTCAACCCCAGCCTGGGCAACTTAGTGAGACATTGTCTCATAAAGAAGTTGGGCTGGACATGGCGCTAAGTTGGTGGGTGCCCCTCTGCTAGACTTCTTGGGTTCCACCCACAACAGAGCAGAAAGTGGCCATGGTAGAACAGGCCTGAAATTCTGGCACTTGCAAGGTAGAGGCAGGAGAATAAAAAAGTCAAGGTCATCCTCAGCTACATACCAACTTTGGGACCAACTTGGGCTACATATGACCTTTCTCACAAAATTAAAAAAGAAAAAGGACTGGGTATGATATAGTGATATAGTGCCATGTATGAGGTCCTGGGTTCAATACCACAATCAAATAAAAGAATAACCCAAGCCCTTTCTAGGTTGCAGAGAAGGGTAACTTAGCTATAGATATGTGGCACATCAACTCTGGTCATGCCTTCGTTAGACAGTTCTCTATGCTGAGCCACAAAGTACATATCTTTCCGTGTAGTTTTCACCCACAGGGCGGGCCTACCCTGATACATCGGAGTTCGCCTGATCCCCCGTTCACCTAAATGCTGTTCAAATTCTTGACCAGAGACCCCTGATCTCCCACCATATCTTCTCTGCTCCAAGCTAAACACCCTCAGTCCTTTCAGTCACCCCTCCACAATCAACAAGATCTTGGCCAAACACAGAGACTCTGCTCCCCATTTGGGATTTGTGTATCTGTGGGATTTGGCACCTGTCTCTGGCCCATGGTTATCATAGCTAGCTGTCAGCCACAAGTTAGAACATACTTGGATTTCACAGGTATAAATTACACATGCACTTAAGATGCCAGTGTGCTTCAGAGATTTTATAACTGTGGCTTTCAAAGTCATCTAAGTTGAAGTTGTACGCAAACGGACAGTATTGTGTTAGCGGGGTAGGATTATGGGTGTCACATTTTCTAACTCCAAAATTATTTTGGGATGAGATGTTATAATTTTTAATAAACTTGTCTTTTTCTATTTCCTTTTAGATGTTAATTCGTTTTCCATAAGTAGCATGTAGTGGGGGAGATGGCTCAGTGGGGAAGACCACTTGCTGCACCAGCATGATCTGAGTTGAATCCCCAGCACCTACATAAAAAGCCAGGTGTGGTCACGCATGCCTGTAACCAGTGCAGAGGGGGACCTAGACAGGGGGATCACTGGGGCTCACTGCTCAGCCAGCTTGACTGAAAATGGCAGTTCCAGTGGGAGACGCCATCTCAAGGAAAGAAAGCAGAGTAAAGTAGAAGAGCCATGAGGACACCTGACCTTTTCCCCATGCAGACCCTGGTGTGTGCATCTGCACCCCCCCCCAAAAAAAAAAAAAACATTAACAGGAGCTCAGTGTAGAGCACTAGCAGGCTCAAAGCCCTGGGTTCAATCCCAAGTACTCACCAGGACACACACACACACACACACACACACACACACACACACACACGCTCAGCATATAATAAATATAATTAATATAACAGCTAATGAGTTTTCAACAAGTATGGGATAACTAGTGATTCTAGTTGTTTGAATGAAATAGAGCTCACACTTCCATGTTTATCTTTACATACATCTATCTGGGCACTAGGGAGCCTAAGTGGACCCCATTACAAGTAAAGAAATTAGGAACATCACAGCCTATAATTATGTTCCTAGAAATAGAATAATTACACATCACAATTATTGCCCCACACTAGTATTCCTCCCTGGGTGTAAAATGAACACTTATGGAACTATAGCACACTTACTCCAGGCTTGTTGCATTGTTTTAAATATTCGAGTTTGTAGGGCTGGGGAGAGGGCTCATCAGTTGAAGGAGCTTGCACAGCCTGCCGGCACAGCTTTGATACCCTAGTACCCGTGTAAAGACAGATACTCAAAGTGGCATACGCATCTGCAGTTCATTTGAAGCAGCAAGAGGCCCTCCTACACCCAACCCTCACTCACTCTCCCTCTGCTTTCAAATATATTTAAAAATAAAGTTTTGTAAAAAGGAAGCTTTTAAGTGAAGATGCAGTTGGTTTGTGGTATTGTGATTAGAAAACTTTTGTGAGTCATTCTCACATCTACATGAAGCAAAGCACAGATAAGAGTACATTTCTTTTTTTATTAATTTTATTTATTTGCAAGGGCAGAGAGAGAAAGAGAGACAGAGACAGAGACAGAGACAGAGAATAGGCATGTCAGGGCCTCCAGTCCCTACAAGCGAATTCCAGATGCATGCGCCACTTTGTACATCTGGCTTTACATGGGTCCTGGGGAATCGAACCTGGGCCATCAGGCTTTGCAAGCAAGCAGCTTAACCACTGAGCCATCTCTCCAGCCCAAGAGTACATTTCTGCCTCCCACCCACCGCTACTCATTGGGTTTTCTTTTGATGTAACAGTTTTCATTTCCTTCTTCTATTTTATTCTGCCCAATTTTTTTTTTTACAAAGATCCACACACGTTACTTATAACTGCAAATAAAACAATCTTTTGCATATCATTCTAACAAACCTATTTACAAAGATTCTCAACAAGCTTTTGCTTCGTTGTGGACAGGTGTTGGTGGTGTGTTTCACGGTGTTTGCAGGGCTGATGGCATTCAACTACGACCGCGCGCTCCAGGTGTGGGCCATCCCTCTATTGCTCGCTGCCTTTTTTGCCTACTTAGTGGCTCAGAGCTTCTTGTCTGTGTTTGAAATTGTGCTGGATACACTCTTCTTGTGTTTTGCTATTGATCTGGAAACAAATGATGGATCGTCAGAAAAGCCTTACTTTATGGACCAAGACTTCTTGGTAAGCAAATGATACACTTCCTGTTGCAATGTATCTCCACCATGACATCACAGACAAGTCCTTTTGGTCTAGAGGGAAATATGGGTTCAATTTTCCCAAACTGAACCTCCTTCCAGAGCCTTACTGTGCAGAGAAGTGGGCAGGATGAGTCCAGGCCAGAAGGGTTCCCTAGCAGCAATGCAAAAGGATCTTGCTGGATACAGTGGTGGCGGAGGGCTTTGGGCACTATAGGCTTGGTGAGACCTCTTTGGACAGTCTGGGAGGTTTAACAATTGATGTTTTCCTAAAGCAATTTTACATTTCCAAGAGCCTTAGGGAGAGCCCAGGGTTAGTGGTCACCTTCTGTTCCTGCAAGGACAGATGGGCTGGCTGGGCCCACTTAATAATGGGGACACGCCCTCAGTGCAGCCCCACACTGCTTCTATCAGGAAATGGCAGAGAGCTGTTTCCAACAGCTTTTGCCACACACTTACTGCTCATGTGCCTTATCCTGTGTGGACAGGGATATTTCAATAACCGAATGTTGTCTCTCCTCTCTCTCTCTTTGGTGAGGAATCAGGTGACATTTTAATTATTCTCACTCATTCTGTGGCCATAAGACTTGAGTGTGGGATCTTTTAGCTTTACAACAGCATCTAAAACACTCAGCTCAGCAGGAACTGATTTTTAACAGGTGCTTTTATATGTGTATAATTAATGCATTAATTCACAGAAAAAACAAAACTTGTTTTGCTTATTTCTATGTACTCTGAAGGGTTTCTGATAGCTGCAGGAGACTATTTTGGTCTTTTCCTGATTTGTTAAGTTCTCAGTTAAAAAAATCCACCTTTGAGGGGCCTGGAAGGTAGCTCAGTCCATAAAGTACTTGCTTCACAACCATGAGGGACTAAGGCTGCAGTACCAATGCAAAATGCTGGATGTGGTGTTCTGTGCCTGTACCCCAATGTTGGGGAGGAAGCCAGGAGGATCCCTGGGGCTCACAGTGTAGCCTAATGGATGGGCTCTAGGCCAATGAAGAAAGGAGACAGCATTCTTGAGCACAACACCAGAGACTGTCCTCTGATTTCCACAAACAAATGCATGAACACATACACACAGACACACACATGCCAAAAATTCACTTTGAAATTGACCTCCCATAAAAATATTTAATTCCATAGGGAAAATTTTAAGCATTTATTTCCCTAAAACTCTAAGGCCAAAAACTCCTTCCTAGTAAAGGGTTAGCCACAGGGAAGATATATCACTGGTTCATTCACTCGCTCTTTTTTTCCTTCCAGAATTTTGTAAACAGGATCAACAAACTTAGTAGAAGATCCCAAGGAGACAAGTATTCATTAAGGAATCAAGAGGGAACAGAACTTCGCCCATTGTGAGACAGGGGTGCACTGAACATCTGTACGTGGAAAACCTGACCTTTATGTGATTATGTTACACTACTGGAATCATGAAAGTCTACAGCTTTTTTTTTTTATATGAACTAGAACAAGAAAAAAATGTTTAAAAGTGTTAACTGCATGGATTTAAAAAGCACAATACAACTGGGTGTGGTTGTAATTGGCTAAGAGGATTTTGTGTCAAGACCAACTTGGGCTACTACAGAGGACTTGAGGCCGGCCTGCATTATTACACTGTGAGACCTTAACTGGAAATAAATAAAAAGCACAATATTAAGAACCAATTTGAGTGTGTAAGGACATAACCACAGTCTTTTTTTTTCTTTTCTTTAATCAAGGTAGGGAATTCACTATATAGTCTCAGGGTGGCCTCAAACTTACTGTAATACTTCTACCTCTGCCTCCCGAGTGCTGGAATTAGAGGCTTTGGCCACCATGCCCAGCTGACCAGTCTTTTTGGAAAATTTTGTTAGCAGAAATTGCTAGAATATTGCTGTTATATAGGGTAGAACTGTCTTCCCTCATTCTGAAAATATGCTAAGTATATCAACTTTTCAAAGTTAAGTTCAGTGACATAAAAAGTTTGAACTCTTGACTAGGACTGGGAACACCCTGGAGAGGCAGTCTAACAAGATGGGACTCAACCGGTTAGAGGCAGGAGGCACTCTATCAAATTAGCAATGAGAATCACCTGGAAGAAGAGTTTTTGACACACCTGGACCCCACCCAAAATTTAGATGGGCTGGGAGGAGCTTTTCCCTTTTAAGGCTCAAACAGGAACATGTCACATGTAGAATGGTGGCCTCGTTTGCTAGATGTTTGGGTAGAAGGACCCACCCTAAGAGAGGGCCAATCACACTGGGCAGAGCCAGCAGTGCGATGTAAGGTAAGCCTTCCTTCCCTCAAGACAGGAAATAGCCTGACAGTGCAGGTCAACTTAAAATGCAGTATTAAATAGCACCACTGAATCCGGTTAGCTCAGAAGTCTCTTTTAAGGCTTTAGTACCGAGCTTTTCTGAAGCAGTAAATGGAGCCATTATAGAATGGAGAGAAAGGAAACCTGTGGGTTCAAACCTGTCTCACTATCTGTCATAGCCAACATCACCAGACACACGTCCCACCCCCAGCCTAACAGCCAGTCCTACACAAGAAATCACTTGGCTGAGACAAGGTTAGAAAGTGGGCGAGAACCACTTACTCTCCCTAGGATACGCATATAAAATTCCCCTGCAACCACCACTATTCCTGAATATGATTTTAAGAGTATTTCAAATTCAACTTACAATGACTCCAAGGCATAATGAAATAAGGATCAGTTAACTAATTCCTGGCTGTCACTATGTTCAATGCGCAGAGAGGCTTCTTCATTTTTCTTTTTTTTTTAAATTTTGTTTTTGGGGCCTCACACCCAGGGCAACCCTCCTGCTAGCCTCCTGAAGTGCTGGGACCACAGGTGTGAACCACCATGCCTAGTTTATGGCTCAATCCCTCAACATACAGTGCAATGCTGTGTGAAGGAAATCAGGTTAAAATACCTAATCACAGTCCCTGGGAAAGACTAATTGTGGTGGTGTTGTTCCTGATGTGAATCTGTGTAGAAACTAGCCAGAAAAGAATCAGTTCATATGAATGTTCAAAAAACAATATTTATTTATAAAAAATACAATGGGATAAGTTTATGCTGAGAAATGCAGCAATAAATACAGTTGAGAAAAACAGAGCGACTCTACATTGATACATTGGCACACATTGAGATGTCGCAACCACGCCACCCAGACCTAAATGTCCTTGGGCCATTTTTGTACATGCTCCTTCAGAAACACCACTCTGCAAAGATCTTGTCAACTCAAGGAAGAGAATGAGTACACATATGATCTCAGATGCACACGGATCAGGGCTTTATTGAAAAATTACCAAACGATACTGCAGCGATAATACTGCAGCTGAAATTTCTACAATGCTGCATCTTGGGTTTAGTTGGTAAAGACCACATGGAGCAAATAAGCATGAATTTAGTCTTCCACGTAGAAACCCGATACACTAAACTGTAAAAAGAGAAGTTCCCTACTGTTTGAAAAATACCAGTTTAAGTGTAAGAGTGTAAAAATGCATAGATCTTTAATGAAAGAATTGGCTGGACAGAGTCCTCCCCTTTCACAGTATTCCTTTTTACTTCATATGTAGTTCTTGGTTATGCTGTAGGGTTTAATTGTTACAGTACTAAAAGGCAACTATTTAGGGAAGAGGCAGAAAAGGAATGTATGTAAGGCAATTTATTTTTAGGTACAATAAGCATAATAGTGTTTTAGGAAGACAAGATAAAAATTACTCAAGGCTAGCTTGGTTCTCACTGGATAAAAACAATGGACTACATACTGAGCTCCTCTGAGGGGGGCTAATAATCAATCCCTTGGTCGCCATATTGGTAATCTCTGGGGTAGTCATCGGGGTACTCGCCATGATACTCATCTGGGTATTCTACCTGGTAATCGCTATCACTGATTTCAGATCCATTTGTTCCTGTGCCCTGGCTTCCGTTGTGAATGACGGGCTCGGTGGGGGCAGCACAGTATTTGGGGTCGTACACTTGCCGCCCGAGCCCATACACACTCATGCCTTTCTGGGAAGCTACTTTGTTGGTACCCATCTGTAGAGAGATGGTAGAATTGTCTACTGGCTGTAATGTTAGCTTCTGATCATAGATGTCTCTTCTGGTGCCTGGGGCTAACATCCCAGCCTGGAATTAGAATGGAACAGTATGTTAAGTTCAAACAGCAGCTAAACATCTGTGCGCGTTAATATGTTCTAACACAATTACTTTCCCGTGGCTTGAGGTAAACCTAATTTACCAAAATATTCTGATACCAATCATTTTGATGAAGTGATTCGCCGGCTTTCAAGATAAGACAGGCCTGCCTTCATCTCTTTGCCCCGCTGTAAAACTGCTATGTGCTTTCATTCACTCTAATTTCTACTTCCCATATGCACTATGAAGGCAATACTACATACTCTGGACTTAAGGATTAGCTGCAAAGACTAGAAAAACATAGCCAACAACCTAGCACACCAGAAAATTACACTTGACTGTCTATTAGGACGATAGGTGCTGTCCAGGCCACTTTTTAAACATGTGCACATGCCTTCAACAAAAACTGCTGAGCAGACCTGCTGAACTTGAGTCTTCTCAAAGAGACAGCCAGTCAGAGCAGCTTGCCCTTTCTTTTCAGAGAACAGTAACTTATTCCCTTTCTCACTTTCTGTCAAACATCCATTTTCAGATTCAAAGTGGGTGGAGAAGCAAGCTATGAGACATAATCCTATCCATGGCAGGGAATATGCCCCAAAGAACAAAGAATAAATCTCATCATTAAAAAAAAATGTTCCCGGGCTGGGGAAATATCTCAGTGGTTCAAGGCGCTTGCGTGCAAAGCCCGCTGGCCCAGGTTCAATTCCCTTGTGCCCATGTAGAGTAGAGCTAGATACACAAAGTGACAAATGTATATGAAGCTTGACTGCAGTCGCAAGAGGCCTTAGCATGGTCGTTCTCTCCCTCTCTCTCCACTCCTTCTTTTCTCTATGTAGAGTCTTTCTGCTTTCAAATGGCTCAGGGGACATTCTTAGGTGCTGGTCATCTATTTTTAACAAGGAAATAGTTCTATCTTGGATGTTTTTTCTATCTATTTAAAAATTCTTTTACTGCTATTTTAAGAATTATTTAGCTAGCGCTTCATAGAAATTTCTTTCTCTGGGAACTTAATATTTTGTAGGACTGCTTATAAAACAGTAGAACATCAGGTAATATTACCCACCAATTTCAATAGGCTTCTTTAAAAAGAAAATCAAAAGCAAGGAAGGAAAAAAAAATCCAACATTAAATGTCATAGCCTTTTACTCGCTCTGAAGCAGGAGCACTAATAAACATAAAATGTTAACTTTTTTCTTCTGGCTAGGCAGAAAGGCTGGCTGTTCTAACTGCCAACAAAAACCAAAAGCCTTACCCACTTTTCCTGCTGTAGAAAAGGTCCTTTGATTCTATTGCTGTCCCAGACAAACCTACTTTCCTAAAGCCTATGTTCTAAATATACTATACAAAAAAATACAATTGAGGTTTGAGTTACTAAGAGGAAGGTTAGTATAACTGAAAACAGGCTTTCTGCAGTCCTTGCTGTGAGCATTACAGGTAAGGCTTACCTGGCTGGCCCCTTTGTTGGTACCCATCTGCAGGCTAATCGTGGTCTGATCAAAAGGTTTGTCGGTTTGCATTTTGGGATCATAAAGATGCCTCCTGGTCCCATAGGCAGTCATACCTGCCTGGCTGGCACATTTGTTGGTTCCCATCTGAGAAGTTAAAAGCAAAATTTGTACTGATTATCAGAAGTCAATAACAGACAAGACAAAATTCTCTCTGCTACTAAGAAATGCAAGCTAGGGCTGGAGGCCAGCCCTGGTTAAAGCTGCTTGCTTGTAAAGTCTGACTGCCCGGGTTGGATTCCCCAGGACCCACGTAGAGTTAGACAAACAAAGTGGTGCGATGTTTGCAGTGGCAAGAGGCCCTGGTGCGCCCATTCTCTCTCTTTGTCTCTCTCAAATAAAGCTTATTTTTTAAAAATGCAAGTTAGAGTATAGGTTAGTGAGAGAAGCTGCCTAGCACATACAAGACTCTGGGTTCAATTTTCCAGCACTCCCCCCTCCCCCCCCAAAAAAACCCTGAAAGGCTGAAACTGACAAGTTTCTGGATCAATGCCCTGTGAACTACATATAAACTCCCCTCTATGCTTTTGCAAACAAACTTCAGAAGCTAGCTTTAAAAGAAAAATTTCAAGAGCCGGGTATGGTGGCGCATGCCTTTAATCCCAGCATCTGGGAGGCAAAAGTAGGAGGATCACCATGAGTTCCAGGCCAGCCTGAGACTATATAGTGAATTCCAGGTCAGACTGGGCTCTTAGAGCAAGCCCCTACCTCAAAAGACCAAACAAAATACAAACAAACATAAAAGAAAATTTTCAAAAAAGCCACTGCATCTAGAACCTTACAGCACAATTAGTCACATATAAAGGTGCGCATATGAATAGGCATAACAACAAGGAGTTACTGCACTGGTAGAATAATGGACGATCCCCATACGACTGCAGTGGGGGTCATCAGACCAAGGAAAGCAACCTTAAGCGCAACAACAGGCCTTGTTATAGTTTATATAAAACATGAAAGCAAATGTCATAGGCTTTCTCTGGGAACTTAAGACACTTTTTCAAGTCTGAAAAATTAACATTTTCATGGAAAAAGGACCACATTTTCTTCTTTCGGCTCTAATATACTGGTCAGAACTGGCAAGAGGCAGAATGAGGAATTGGGACTCAACCAAGTTCGGGGGGATGATAATTAACTTCTCTTCCCCACTGAGAACTATATGGCTTTAGGACCAACCAGCGTACACACCCCTGTTGTACTGGAGGAGGCACAACTTTCTACTATTGATATGTCCCCTGCCCCCCAACATCCATTGGCTTTGGTTCTGCTTTTCTGAGACCAGGTCTTATGTAGCACAGGCTAGCCTCAAACTTGCTATGTAGCCAAGGATGACCTTGATCTCCTGGTCCTTCTGCCTCTACCTCCTCCTGAGTATTGGGATTAGAGGTATGGACCATCACGCTCAGCTAAAAACACTTAATGAAAGAAAAGTTTTGTTACCAAAAGGATAATGCCTTCTCTGGAAAAGATTCACAAAACATATAAGCAAAAAGAAGAAAATATCACTGTAATACTACAATTTGCATGCATACAAATAGAGTCTGTATCTTATTAAGCAGTGATCAGTGAACACCGCTGAGCTTTTTTCCCCTTACTTGTGGGTCTGTCTATAGCTACACACACATATAAACCCACACTTATGAAAATATGTACATTTTAAAAGTTAAAAACCCATACTGACCACAGTATTTAATAAACTTACCTTTAAGGCCTGATGGACATTTTTACACTTCTTTTATGGAGTTAAAGTTTAACCAGCTGACTACTGTTTGGAAACCCACGGTTCCAACTCCCCACCGCTTACAACAATTTTGTACTTTGAAACTAAACCCATCTCACATAGATGCAGTGAGGGGAGAGAGTCTATGCACGGAGGTGTCACAGCAAAACTCATGGCATCTGGCCATGTTGTGTGACACTCTCCAGGCAAATGACATGAAGGGCACAAAGTCACCTCACTATTTCCCAAGCATTAGCCTGACAAGGCCAGCGTGGGTTGCTGCATCACACTCTACTCGTATAAAAGACCCTGGCATTAAGGGTCTGTGAAACTGCTTCCCTTGGTCAAGAACATTTAAAGAGGGGAGAGAAGATGATATGATTGTTTAAAAAGAATTTCATTTCTTAAAGAAGTAATTGTCAAGTCAGGTGGCGTACCTGACATTTCTCCTAAAACCTTCATCATTTTCTCATAAGTTTTTCTTTTCTTTTGCTTTTTTGAACTAGGGTCTCACTCAGTAGACCAGTCTGTTCTGGAACCCACATGTAACTCAAGCAGGCTTTGAACTCAAGGAACTCCTCCTGCCTCAGCCTACTCAGTACTGGGATTCCAGGCATGAGCTACCACTCCTGGCTTCATAAGCTTTAAACAGACGGAAAGTATACAAACCACACACCCATCAGGAAATCCACATCATGTACCTTATGAGACAATCATTAACGACATTGTGTAAGTAACTGAAAAAACAACACTGCATCGCTCACCTGCAAACCAATTACACTTTGGCCAGCCTTTAATTTTCCTTCGTCAAAATGTCTTGTTTGCTTTTCTGCATACTTGACTCCAATGTCGATGGTTGTATGGAATCCTTTTGTTTTAGCCTGGACAGAAACACATGCGCCCAGTGAGTAACAACTCTCAGATATTCTGCCAGCGGAGTTTGTCAGAGAAAACAAGAAGAAATGGTTTCTGCGGACACAAACTTCTCCATTGGGCAGGAATACACCAGAGGCAGAAACCTACTTAAGACGACTACCCAGTGATAACACAGTGCCCTCTGAAATGAGAGCGTTTAATTAACTCTCTAGCACAGGCAGCCGGTGTCAGCAGCCTTTGCACAAAGCAGTAATTACAGAAGACACAGGCCCCTCCCTGCCTGGTCTGAGCATCATGGGGGTGGGGATGACGCAACTCAGCACCAATGTGCCAGGAATTTTTTAAGCAAGGGAAAAATGTGTACTCACCAGACCCGCTAGAGCCACCAGCGTGGTCTGAACCTGGGTCATATTTCCATTCTCAAAAAGATCGTTTGCTTCGAATATGTCGTGTGGCTTCATGCCGTAAGCCTGAATGGCTTTCACAAAGTTGCCAATGTTCTCCAACTATAAAGAAAGGTTACATGACTTTTGGAGCTGAACCCAAACCCTCTAAGAGGCCCAAGTCTTTATGAGTAGTTAAAAGACGCCAGGCAGAAAGTAACTTGAGAAAGATGCTTAACCAGGAATGGAACAAACATAACTCTCTAGAAGAGGAGTTATGGTCTTAATATTTTTAAGCATTAAGAAATTATTTATTTGAGAGAGAGAAAGAGAGAGAGAGAGAGAGAGAAAGAGGGAGGGAGGGAGGGAGGGAGGGAGGGGGAGACAGAGAGAGAATGGGCATCCCAGGGTTTCTTGCCATTGTAAATGAACTCCAGACACAAACACTACTTTGTGCATCTGGCTTTACGTGGGTACTGAGGAACTGTACTCAAGCCATCAGGCTTTGCAAGCAAGTGCCTTTAACCATGAGCCATCTCTCCGCCTCTGATGTTTTTAAGACTTCTGTGTTAGAGCTATTCAGGTTTGGAGTTTTCTTTATTAACAGTCACATATATCTATTAGTAATTCACTTTGTTTTAATATTAATTTCAACATAAATTTGTATTTACTAAATGGCTCATTCTCTCATATCTCAAAACACATATTTAAAATCAAATAAATATTCAATGTTACCTAATCATATACATTCATGAATTAAAATAGTCGGAAACAATATTCAGTAGTAACCCAGCAGTTACAGCTAAATACCTTGCTTTCCCCTCTTTCATGCTTATAGTCCATTGTGTTGTATTGATTTGATATAAAATCCTGTCAGATCTTTTCTGAAAGTAAATGGGCTAAATGTCAGGAAACTTCTAAAGTCAAACATCTAATGATTGCAGCAAATCATGAGAACTTTTCTTTCTTTCTTTTTTTTTTTTTTTTTTGAGACAGGGCCTTACTCTAGCCTAGGCTGACCTGTAACTCACTCTGTAGCCCAGGCTGGCCTTTAACTCACAGAGATCCTACCTTTGGAAACATTTTAAATGGCAAAAATAAACACAGCCATGTATACAACTTTTGACTAAATGTGCCTATTTTTTTAAAATTTATTTATTCGCAAGGGAGAGAAAGAGGGCACACCAAGGCCTTTTGCCACTACAAATGAACTCCAAATACATGTGTTACTTTGTGCATCTGGCTTACTTGGGCACTGGGGAATCAAACCTGAGCCTGCAGGCTTTGCAAGTAAATGCATTGAACTAACTGCTTAGTCATTCCCCTCCCCCCAGCCCTAACATCTAGTTTTAAACTGCAATTAAAAACACAATGACAAATCGTGGGGTTGGGGAGATGGTAGGATGCTTGCCAGCTATACAAGCTCGAGGTCCTGATTCACCATGAGATGGATACACGGCACCCACGTGCACAGCTGGGCAAGGCAGGCACATCTGTAACCCCAGTGCTGTGGGGAGCAGAGACTGCAGAACCGCTTTGAGATGAATCTGCATTCAACTCAAAGAGACACATGATGAGTGATAAAGGCCTCTGCATGTGTGTGCACATGTGCATATATCACACATGTACCATGTCACACATACATGTGGGGAAAAAAAACTTTTCACCAGATTAAAAAATACCATCCAGGCTTGGTAGTGCCCACTAGTAATCTCAGCAATCTGGAGGCTGGGGCAGGAGGATTCCAAGGAGCTCAGGCCAGTCTGGGCTGTATAATGATAGGCCCTAGTTTACAAAGTTAGACCCTTGTCTCAAACAAAAGGAAACCAGCTAGAAGTTACCTGAGGCCAGTTTAGTGACGACTCATTGACCTTCTTCACAGAGCCTGGCTGTAGCTTGTTAATGAGTCTAAAAACAAAAGTACAAGAAAAACCTTGTTGGTCACACAAGAACGAGGACGAATATATAACGCAGGCTCCTCTGACATCAGTGAGCAAACATTAAACATATCTGCAGAATATCTGGGATGTCCATGTTGACATGCTTGACTGGGAATGAAGGTCAAGATGAAAGCCCATGGAAAGAACTAGAAAGGCCCCATACTTACTCGCAGAGGATGATGCCATCCTTCAGGCCCAGCTGGAAGTTGCTGCCAATGCTCATGCCTGTCACCTCCTCTATCCAGTTGCGCAGGTCCTCCTCTGCCTGGTGATCATACTTGGAGGCGATCTGGAAGACAGGAAGCTCACTGAGAGCACTGCACTCTCCAGGTGACCAGCTTCCTTAGTCACCTGCACCCAGCTGTGCGGCTTCCAGCTTAACTAAGCATAAATAATTGGTGAGTGGGCTGAGAAGATGGCTGACAGTTAAAGGAGCTTGCTTGGAAAACCCGCTGGCCAGGGCCCAGCTCCCAGGCTGCTCACATAAGTCAGATGTAAAAAGTAACACAAGCATCTGGTGTCCATTTGCACAGAGGTAAGAAGCACATATACACAGGCAAATTTAAAAAAAAAATCAGTGTTTGGCAAAGACTGACAATTTTGGGGGAAAGTGCAGTGAGAGAAGCTAGAACTGGGTAGAGAATAGCCAACAAGACAGATTCCCCGTCACGAGAGAAGTGACAAGGCTTACATAGCACATTGTAACAGGGCATCAGTAGTGATGTCAACTTTAAAAAATTAGCTCATCAATGACCATATTCAAAGAAAAATGGAAGAGGATTCTGACACAAGCAACTATTTCACATGATGTCTTAACTGGCCAAGACCTAGCATTCCAATAGTTTTGTTGCCTAGAAAGTTCCAGAATTTGCCTTCTATTTAGTGAAATACATTCTATATGTTATAAACGCATGTGCAGACATACACAACCCTTTCCTCGGCTCTTACAATACAATAATGAGATTATTTTCATGTAGTCTCTGTCCTATTAGACTTTTCAGAAGAAGTCACTTTTGTACCTTAAAGCCCAGCACTGTATCTGATACCAGACAGTAAATAAAAGAAAACTGTTTAACTTTTTACAAGGAAGCATCTACAATAAAGGAAACACAGATACCATGCTGTTATTATTCATGTCAACTCGACCCACTAAACATGGGTTTTGGCAAGATCCCTTCAAACAAAGTCCATAGGCCAAATGTACAATAAAGCCAAATTTAGATATTAGAAATGACATGCTTAAGTTCAAGCTATTCCTTGTCCTAAGGACCTTAAAGAACTGGCCAATGAATGAGATGTTAAGAGGAACCCAACTGGGAACAAGGAAACATCATGTATCTTTTGTCTTCTCATTCAGCACAGGTGTTGTGGTCAGCTTCTTAGTTGCTGCACAGAAAGAACCCAAACAAAAGCAGCTTGTGGAGGAATGGGTTTATTTGGCTTACGGACTCGAGGGGAGACTCCATCCTGGCAGGGAAAACAATGGCACGAGCAGAAGGCTGGACATCACCTCTGCCACAGCACTGGAAATAGCGGCAGGAGGGTGTGCCAAATGCTGGCAAGGGGAAGCTGGCTTATAACCCCATAAACCCACCCCCAACAACACAGCTCTAGCGAGGTTATAATTCCCGAACTGCCATCAGCTGAGGATTGATCACTGAGAACACATTCATTTTTTGTGGGGGATACCTGGATTAAACCATGACTGTCTGCCCCTGTCCCTCACAAACTAATAATCATACATGATGTACATAAAATGCATTCAGCTCAACTCTTAAGTCCCCACAGCTTTCAACTGAGCCATAATACCAAAAATAAACCTGTAATGGCACAGAACATTCACACTGCAAAACATAAGGCACAGCAAAAACAGATTGAACCAATACAAGATTTAAAACAACCAGGGCACCATCAATCTCTTAACTCCAAGTTCAATGATTCTAACCAATAAAAAAAGTCTCTTGGAGATTCAAATCTGCCCCTCCAGCTCGGCTACTCACAGTCCGGGAAAACTTCATCCGGTGCTGGCAGCTCGCCTTGGCACCCATCCATAGTCCTGGAATTCTTCGGGTCTCCATTGCAACCCACAGTTCATCCTCATGGCCCCATCAGGCTCCAGGCAACCTAGCACACCTGCTTCACACACTGATGCCCATTTTTCAAAAACAAAACTGTGTTGCAAATCCAATGACCCTTTCTTACATCTGTTATATTCCACAGAACCAGGTGGGCTGCCAATTTGTTAATCCAGGGGGGAACAAAGCATTCAGGCCCCTTATTTCAAAGAGTCCACATTCTTCCTGTTGTTCCAATGCAGACCAGCTGGCCCAATCTCAATGGTTGTAATTAATCTCTAACAATTGCAGGTGAATGGGCAGCAGTTTCGAACCAAAGATCTTTCTTTCTGTGCCATCTCCATCTGTTCACACCAGTCCATCTTTACATCAAGCAACCCTGCACAGGTTCCCAGGACACAAGCAGACAGAATGCAGCAAGCCTCTCACACAAACTGCTTCTGGCACAGTCCTGACAAAGTTCTTTCTCACCCTCGTAAGCCAAACCTCAAAGTCCATAGTTCTCATTACACTCAGGTCTTTAAACTGACCAGAATGATCCATCACGCTGTACTTACAACACTGTGAGGCTTCTCTTAGGTTGAAATTTCAAACCCATCAATATTCCTCCTGCATATCAATTCCAAAATGCCAAAGCCACAGAATCAGGGTTCTAGCAGCAACAGATGACCCCACATCCTGGTACCAAAACTGTTGCAGTCAGCTTTCTAGTTGCTGCACAGAAAGAACCCAAACAAAAACGGCTTGTGGAGGAATGGGTTTATTTGGCTTACAGACTCGAGGGGAGACTCCATCCTGGCAGGGAAAACGATGGCATGAGCAGAGGGGTGGACATCACCTCTGCCACAGCACTGGAAACAGCGGCAGGAAGGTGTGCCAAACACTGGCAAGGGGGAGCTGGCTTATAACCCCCATAAGCCCACCCCAACAACACAGCTCTAGTGAGGTTCTAATTCCCGAATTGCCATCAGATGAGGATCGATCTATCAGAACACATTCACTTGTTTGTGGGGGAACACCTGGATCAAACCATGACAACAGGTAAAAATGCCAAGTACACGCACGCAGGCACACACGCATGCACATGTGGGCCGAGCCCTGAAGATAAAGATCAGGAGTTCGAGTCAATTACAGCTGGAACTGAAAATGAACAGCAGAAATGTTTGTTGTCCATAAACATAATTAGGCTTAATTACAGAAAGAAATGCAGCCTGACATTTTGGTCATAAGGAGTCCTTAGAACTCTAGTCTGTCCAGTCAAGAGAATCCAAGCACAGCTGTGTAGAACCAGAGAGAATCATGGTTCAGCAGGGCCATGCTGACAGGTAAGAAGCTGGCCAGCTCATGTCTAGCAGTGAAAATCAGCAGTCCTACCCCCCTACACACACACACACACACACACACACACACACACACCAAGATGCCCCTGGGGCATAATTAAGTGCTCCAGATGTTTGCAGGTGCCCCCTTCCCATCCATCATCAGAGGTGAGGCTGTCCTGAAGCAAACAGAGCGGAGGATCTGAAGGCTTACTGCACATCCTACACACCCCATAACCCAGAATTAGAGAAATACTCCACCAAATAATGGATAATTCATGTCAACTATATGCTTAATGTAACCAGGATTACAAAAGCAAACCCAACAAGCTTTTATTTTCATATTAAGATAACAGTGCAGTGTTTCATGGATCAAATTTGGCCTGGAAGTTAGTTTATAAAAGGTAGCTCAGAGCCAGGCATGGTGACTCCCATCTGTAATATCAGCACTTGGGAGGCCGAGGGAGGATGGCTGAGAGCATGAAGCTAGCCTAGGCCATAGTTCCTGGCCAGCTTGACTAGAGTGAGACCCTGCATCAGAAAAGCCTAAATGAATGAAAAAACAAACAAACAAAAACAAGATAACTCAGGCACAATGTAAAGCACCTAATGTGTGGCAAGCCTTTGTACCCTCATTCCCTGAAGAAAAAAATGTCTATCTTTATTTCCTGCCTGTCTAGATGGCATGGGTGTCTGGATGGGGCAGTAGGGAAAGAAGAGACAGGACTGGATGTTGGAAGATTTTGCTGAAGATATACCTTGTATAAGCAGGAAGCAATCATCACTTCTCTCACACCACAGATGAAATATTATTGGATAATTCATCTCCTCCTATATAGCAAACAAATTCATTCACATATGACACCTTTATAAAGTAGAATAAAAACCTACCAGACGAATGATTGAATCTTGAGGTTTGTTAGAGTGAAGACAAGGACTACAGAAAAGGAAAAAAAGTCTTTGTCAATACACAGATAGGGATTAATATCTAGAATATATATATATGGAACTGAAAAACTGAACCTCCAAAACAACAATCATCCAATCTATAAATGGGACAAGGAGGGACTGGAGAAAGGGCTCAGTTAAAGGCATTTGCTTGCAAAGCAAGACGGCCTGATTCTGATTCCCCAGGGTCCATGTAAAGACAGATGCACAAAGTGGTGCATGCATCTGGAGTTTGTTTGCAGCGGCAAGGGGCCCTGGTGCACCCATTCTCACTGTCTCTCTCTTCTTGAAAATAAATAATAAAATGGGACAAGAAATTGAATAGTTCTCAAAAGCTAAGATAAAAGGGCTGGGGTTAAAAGCATTTGCTGTATAAGCCTGACAACCAGAGTTCAGACCCCTGACCCCCAAATACAGCCTGATGGCAATGGGAGGTGGGGTTAGAATTCTGAAGGTTGTGGGCTAGCCTGGCATTTGCAGCACAGCTTTGAATAGAGACACTCTAACACCCCAAGGTTGTCCTCTGAGCTCTACACATACACACAGACAACCACACCCACCCACAAGATGAAATACAAATGGCCAATAAATACTTGAAAAAAACAGCTCCCCTCCCCCTTAGCCATCAGGGAAATGTAATTTAAAGTTTTCATGCAATTTAAAAACTTCTCATTCTGTGTTACCCCAGTCAGGATGGCTATCATCAAGAAAACAAGTAACACTAAATGCTGGTGAGGATGGAGGGGAAGAGACATCCTTACACACCGCTGGTAGGAATGTGAACTTGTGCAGCTACTATGGAAATTAGCATGGAGGTCCTCAAAAAGCTGAAAGTAACACTACCATATGAGGCCACCTATGCCACTGGAGTGTATCCCCAAAGGACTCCTGAGACCACACACCCCAGACACATGTGCATGTCCATATTTATTGCTGTCTATTCCCAATTTCCAGGCAGTGGAACCAACCTGCCCATGTCCATCAGCATGAATAGAATAGAGAAAATGTGGTACATGCTCACAACGGCATCCGCAGGAAATGGATAGAACTGGAGATCATCATGTTAAGGGAAATAAGCCGGACTTAGACAAGCGTCTCATGTCTTCCTCTCATACAAGGAACACGTGTGTGTGTGTGTGTGTGTGTGTGTGTGTGTGTGGAGAGATGATCAGAAAAGAGTTCTCAAGGGAGTAGGTCATGGAATACATGTGACATGAAAGCAGACTGGGGGGCTATTTGGGGGCACTAGGCAGTGGGGTCACACAGAGGGCAGTGGGGGAGGGGGTCAAATTAGATCAAATCATGATGCATATGTACGAAGATGACATAGCAAAACCCATTATTTAGTATACTAACCTAAAAAAACTGATGTTATATCCATCTCACTAATATACCTCATGGAAATTTTGCTCTGTTGTTTGCTAGGGAAAAAAATCATTTCTCCAAATTGTTTATAAACATCATTTTCCTTATTCATTTTTCTTTACAAGTTACTTTCTCAAATGTTCTGCCTGGAGGTTTCAAGGCCAGAGACAATCCCTTTCTTTCTGAGATCTTCCTGCTATTTTCATCTCAAAGCACAAAGGAAGACCCTGGAGCTGAGGAAACTCAGCTGGCCATCTGCTGGAGCCTCCTCTCAGAAGTTCCCTGAGGATCCCTTCCTCCCGCAAATACAACCAAGGGCAAAGAGGACAGGAGAACATGGCCTTCCAGATTTTAGATGGGTGCCCCTTCCTCCCTGCCCCTCAGTGTTCAGCCTGCTCTGTTCTTACTCCCCTGGCCGCTTCAATTATTCTTTCTCTGGGCTGGGGACCACGGAACCCAGGGTGTCCTATGCTCTTGGGTCTCTCAGAGAACCAGTTTGAAGGCCTCTCCAACTCAAGTTCAGATTAGTTCTTTTCAGTTGTATGGCGTTGTCCTTGGTCTCCCCATTGAAATGTTGAGATATCTATAATATTGGTTTATTAAAAACAGCTATAGGAGAAATGGATCAGTGGTTTAGGCACTTGCCTGTAAAGCCTGATGACATAAATTCGGTTCCTCAGTACCCACATAAAGCCAGATGCACAGGTGACACATACTTCCGGAGTTCATTTTTGTTGGCTAGAGGCCCTGGCATGCCCATTCTCTCTCTGTCTCTCAAATGGATGATTAAAAATATCTTCACAAAATTAGCTGGAAGTCAGCATGTAGAATATGTGTTCTTCTCAAGCATCATGTCCATCATGAGAGATACAGCCCCAGGAGGGGACACATGGGGTCTTAGTCATAGAAATCGCAGAGACTGAGGGCGCTCCAAAGCTCAGCCCTCCTCAACAATATTTCATTTCCTTTTTAAAAAAAATATTTGAGAGAGAGAGAGAGAGAGAGAGAGAGAGAGAGAGAGAGAGAGAGAGGCAGACACAGAGAGAGAATGAGCACATCAGGGCCTCCAGCCACTGCAAACAAACTCCAGACACATATGCCACCTTGTGCATCTGGCTTTATGTGGGTACTGGGGAATTGAACTCAGGTCCTTCTGCTTTACAGGCAAGCGCCTTAACCGCTAAGCCATCTCCCCAGCCCCAAATTTTATCTCTTGGTATAAATCTGGCAGGGCAGAGACAGTCAGAGAAAAGGTCTAAGATGACTCTTGGAGAAAGTGCTATGACCAGTGTTTTAAAACATTCAAGTCTCCCTTCACACCTCTCCATCCCCCGAAGCCATGCCCCTTCTCCTGAGGTAGGCTTGTATCCTGTCCAGTCTTCCAGACACAGTGTGACTGATGTATCACAGTTAAGCCTATATAAGCAGCCCAGGAACAGGCCAGTAGGGCCTGCACTTCCCAGTAGGAAAGCCACATTGATAGTCACGCACACACGAGAGTCCCCTGAAAAAGAAATTATTCATCCTGTATCCACACCACAGGAGACTGGTTCCCAGACCCCATGAAGGGCACCAGCCCATGCGCACCTACGCTCTTTAGATCACCTCTAGGTATTTATAACACTCAAGTCAATGGGAATGTGACAGGTATAGGTGGCACACTCTACAGGCCAGGAATAATAATAAGATCGGCACATGCTCAGCACAGACTGTGTTTCTGACGTCCAGTTGACTGAATCTGAAGACATGTGTCCCACGGACACGTCGGGCCAAATGCTTTTCACCCAGTACATTCTTACCACACCGTCGGTTAAAACCAGGAAGCAGGCAGTTCCAGGTTACTGTCTCAGGCAATGACAAGTCACCCCAATTTCAGCCACGCCTGAGCTTTCACCAGGCTGTTTGTGGGACAGGAGGACAATCCAGCGTTGCTCCAAATGCCTAACTGGTCATCACATCTTTTGAGCATTTTCTGGATTCTCCTTCTAGCTTCTCTTGTCCTCCTTTCAACGGCTTGTGCACCCAAAGCATGGCTCTAAGGCCAAGACGCTGTCGTTCCATTGCAGTAGAGAAAAATACTACAGAACGTGTTCCAAGACATTTTCAAGGAAATAAAAAGATATTTAAAATAAAGGCTGAATAGGACGATGAGGAGTAAGCACCGCCTCAAGAGAGAAGCAAGATTGGTCACCATGTCAAATATTGATGTCCTAACTGCCTTTCTTTCACTGTCGCCTGCTCCCTGTTACCTGAGTAAGGACAGCCAGGCTTTGATAGCTCTTACCCACGTTACCTCGCCCATAATGGATCTTAGAAGCATGCAAATACCTGTGCAAAATTTTAAGGTATTCATACCGGGACTACAACATGCTTTGCAGTCAAACTTCAGTGATCTGCTCTCAATTCTAGTGAGACTTAACTTTTATAACACTGGTCACCCTCTTTCTCCAGAATATTCTCCATCTGTCAGAGCCATCGTTAAGGATGAAGCCAGCTCCACAGGTAGAGGATGCCATCCCAACATTTGCCATATACCAGAACTAATACCATCAGTAGCCCAGGCTGGTACTGAACTCACCACACAACCCAGGCTGGCCCAGAATACATGATCTTCCAGACTCAGCCTTCCGAGTGCGGGATACAAGCATATGCCATCAGGCCTGGCTAGCATACTTCAGTTATCTAAGCCTGAATGCAGAGGTACAAAGCTTTCTATGAACCAACTTCCACGGTAGCCTATTGTCCGCAGTGACAAAGGAAGCTCCCCAGCAGACCAGCCTTCCCCACCATCCATCCATCACCCATCTTGCTGGTCCTGCCTGCCTGCCTTTGCCCAAGCTCTCCTCCCTACTCAGAATGCTGTTCCTCCCCAAATCCTCATTCTTTTTCACATTGCTGCTGAAAGGATGGAGTAACTCCTTTGAAAAACAGGCCCGTCTCTCATGGGGAGTGAGTTGGAATTCTAGAAAAAATTGATAAATGCATTCAAAAGCCATGGACATCACATCTACTGTAGGTAAACAGCGACATATGAAAGCATTTAAGACCAGATCCCTCTCTCAAAGGTACACAAAGTCAGACCATCACATCAATGTGTTCCCTTGTGGTACCCACAGTTATTTTTCTTCAGCAATATACAGTGTGTAGATTTCAATTGTGTGACAAAATACTTTAATCAACTTCAAAAGTCAAGGTTTATTGTGACTCCCAGTTTCAGCCCATGGCTGCTTAGGGCTGTGGTGAGGTGGAACACCATGGCAGAGAAGAGGAGACTGAGGGAACTGCTCACCTCAGGGGAGCCAGGAAACAAAAGGAGAGAGTGAGGAGGGGGCTGGGGTCTGAGCTAGCCTTAAGGGCACACCTCAATGATGTAACTTCCTCCCATTAAGTCCCACCTCCTCCCGTTTCCACCTCCTGATGACGGATGGCAGCCAAGCCTTTAACACGCAAGACTTTGGAGACCACACGGACTCAAACTGTAACCACCGGATAACTAGAAAGACAACGTGACTGGACGTGAAACTGACGAGAAGGTAAAAGCTTGAAGAGTGATTAAGGGGGACTGACCGAGCACCTCACACATTCCCAGAGATGCTAGGAAAATGCAGAACAAACTGAAAGTCAACTTTGGCTTCTATCTAGAGAATGACCTTCACACTATCAAGTTTAGGACATACAGAGTTAAAGTGGACTTTGAAAGTTCAACTCTAAACAGAAAGATAAGCATAACCTACAAGAATAGATCTCAATATAAGCCTGGAGGCTGGGTTCCCAGAATTCTAAGATTCAAACATAGCAATAAATAAGGATGAGAACATCTCACTTGGTGAATAGTGGTAACAGAATCTAGAGAGAGGACTAGTCACCCCCCCCCAAGAAAAAAAATAAGGCAAGAGAGCCTGGCTGTCCTGGTGAGAGGTGCAAGCACTAGGCAGGCACAGATATCACCAGCAGCCAGCAAGGTACACAAGGCCTGGGCAAGAATGCCTGTATACCCTCTTCCTTGAGTGGGACAGGCGTGTACACATCTCTGTATCTGTGCCTGGTGCACAGCTGCACTCGCAGAGTGATTCTCATCTGACAGTAGTATTAGCAGACTAGGGTAAAGGCTCTGTTTGAAAGCTCTCTCCTGTTACTGAAAGGCATCTGCATTTGAATGCTGTTGCATTTTCAACCTGTCACTTCTCCCAGACCTGCCAATGTAGTGAACTTAGATTTCCAGGGACATGTTTGCTGTTCACTGTAGCCCTGGAAGCGGGATCAGCCAGGACCACTGTCAAGGCAGGGGGAGCTTGAAATGATGTGGACCTGAGGCTTATATTGAGATCTATTTTTGTAGGTTATGCTTATTAAACTGGGAAGCAGAAAGATCTAGCAAACTATTTAAGACATACCTCTAATCCTGCTCTGACTGCTGAAACTAGCAGGGCTAGGTGAGTTGATAATGTTAAACTGATGCTTACCTGGTCTCACACAGCCTCATGATGTAGCCAAGAAAAAGCATTATTTACAAGAAATAGTTGTGAAAGGAGCATGTGAACTATGAACCTTTTTACATTTATTACAACCTGACTTCATAGAAAATAAAAGCCACTTGCCGAACAAAGATTAGAATCCTTCTGCACAGAGGCTTGTCAACCTCATCAGATTTTCACAAAGGCCATGGGATATATCTAGTGTGACCCAATAGGTTAAAAATATATCTGTATCATTAGTGTGATCCACACTGACCGATGCATGCCAAAATGTCATCGGGTCCTGAAAAAAAATCAAACTGAGTGATGAAAAGATTAGAAAATTCAGATCCAGGCAGGCATGGTGGCTCATGGTTAAGCCTAGCACTTGGGAGGCTGAAGCAGGAGAGTAACAAGTTCCTGGAGAGCTAGCCTATCCCAATCAGTCAATTAATCTCGTGCTACAGACTACTTCTTTTGTATAAAAGAAAAAGGACCTGGGAGTTAGGAGAGACAGGACAGCTACTCTCAAAGTATTAGGTAGGGCTGGAGAGATGGCCCAGTGGTTAAAGGCACTTGCATGCAAAGCCTGAAGATCCAGGGTCGATTCCCCAGTACCCAGATGCATGAAGTGGTGCATGTGTCTTGAGTTTGTCTGAAGTGGCGAGAGGCTCTGATGCATCGATAGAAACTCTCCTTCCTTCTTAAATAAATAATAAAAACATTAAATGGAAGTCTTATGGAAGAGGGAGCTGATTTATGCTGAGTGCCACAGTAAGGGAGACTCATGACAAAGACCCAGGGAAATGGACCAATAACCAACAGGAAAGGAAGCGACCTACCCATCCTATCTGGAAAGGGGCCACCTGGGTGACTTTTAGAGAGCTGTATATTTTGCTGATTAGATTCCAGCTGACACCTGAAAGCACAATGGATGAAAACAGAGCCTGGGAATATTCCTTTTCTGTGTCCCACTCCCGACCTGACCTGCTGGTAGCAGCAGCTCTTGGCTGCTGTCCAGATTCCCAAGTCCCGGTCTCTTCCTCCAAAACAACACAGGAGCCTGCCCACACACTGCACTGCACCACACAAAAGTGGGGGTATGCTGGTGGCCCCCTCTCTACTGTGATTTGAGGAAGGCACGTGTTTCAGGGATAAAACCTTCTTGTTCCTGGGACAAAACACCCAACCAAAAGCAGCTTGTGAAGGATGGCATGAGCAGAGGTTGGACATCACCTTTGTCACAGCGTGCCAGTTTAATAAGCCTCAAGGTCCACCCCCAGTTACACACCTCCTCCAGCAAGGCTCCACCTCTCAAATTGTCTTCAGCTGGGAATCAAGCCTTCAAAACACGTGAGTTTATTAGGGACATCAAATTCAACCACCCATATGGATTCCACTGCATCATCGTGTTCCATACTGACCTGGGAAGCCCTCTCCCAGTGGAACCCAAGTGCCTCCATTTGCAGACCCCAAAGGAGCCAAAATGCCACACTGTTCCCAGCTGATGGGAGAGGGGGGCCGAGGGAGACAGGTAGACAGGGAATCTCAATCTCAGCACTTCAGTCAGCCCCTGCTAACTCAGGAACTCCTCTTGGGGAGCCAGATCTGGATCTCTAACCATGAATGCCTTTTTATTTCTGGCTTACTACAATGGAGTCCATCCATTTCGGAAAGGCGGCTTTTCACAACCAGGTACAGAGCTGAAATGCTTTACTTCAGCCGTGGGACAGAGGCTGCCTCAGTGTCACAAACAGATCAACTGCAAGTCAGCGCCATCTTTCCCCCTTCATAAATGTTGAGGATATGAAGTTTCCATTAAATAACCAGAGGGAATTTTCCATTTTCCCTTAAAAAAAAAAAAAAAAAAAAAGAGGCCCACAGTGCCTCATGAAACGGCATGTGAGGACACAGATACCCTCTGGGACCCTAAGTAAAAACACGTGAATTCATCATTAGGTCCAAACTCCTGTGTGCCACCCAAGACCAGCTGATGTACACTGGAGTCCAAGTTCTAACACACCATCCACAGTTCCTTTACAAAGAGAAAGTCACTCTCAACATGGGCCCCATTTCTAGTCCCCCGTGATGAGGCCAGGGGACTCCCCCACATGGACAATAAAGGCATGACTGTCATTCATGCCAAGAGGGGTAGAGAGAACTGTGCCCGTGTGGTGCTCCAGCCCAGAGCACCCCTGGAGATGGTGCTCCACGCTGCCAAATGCTGGTCTTCCATGACGGACTGAACAAGCACCCAGGCTACAATCCTCTCCCTGCTGTCCACGCCAAGGTCAAGGGCCAAGCGACACCGCCAGTAAGAGAAAGGAGAGGTCCCATCCACACCGGGGATTGCAGGGTCCTCCTCCTACTTTCCCCACCTTCCCTTCTGGTGTGGAGAGCTCAGGCTCCCTTCTTGTCTGCTAACACGCAAGCTTCTCATGCTGCACCGGTGCCCGGGGTCTTCCACCTGCCATGGACACTTGCTGAGCTGAAGAGGAGCTTCCATGTCTTCCCAGTCTTCCTCCTGCCGCCTTGCTGGAGCCCCTCCATCTTTCCTCCGCAGCTCATTAAAGGACCTTGGCCTCTGGCTTTCGGCCCAGGCCTTTCCTACCTGGAAGATGTCAGTTCTTTCCAGGGTGGGCCTGGCATTAAAATGGAGGCTCTGGGAACTGGACATGAACTGTGTCCTCTGCAGTCTCACATGGCAGGCAGCCTTCTAGCTATGATGAGCTGGTCATTCCTACCCAGATTCTAGAAAAGTATCCTCTTCAAATCCAATAGCTGCCTTCACTGTCCGTGAATGTGGAGTTCCTCAGAACTGTCCATTCTTTTGAAACAGGGTCTCTCACTGGCCTATAGCTTCCCAAGAGACCTTCCAGTGAGCCTCAGGGATCTGCCTTGTCTCCACCTCCCCAGCACTGGGATTAACAAATTTGCCTCCACACATTCATTCATTCATTCATTTAACGAGGATTCTGGGGATTGAACTCAGGTCCTCATGCACACAAGTACCTTCCTGACCGAGTTATCTTTCCAGTGCATAGTTCTGGTATGTTTGTAAACATCAAAGAGATCTTCTCCTGTTTCATGCCATTGGTACAAGTACAGAATAACTTTTTAAGAGAGCAATCGCAAAATCCCTCATGCACACCGAAGTACTGGCTCCAGAGGTGTGCATTTGTACCCATAGGGATGTAGCTAATAAACTCTACTCAGCTTCTGGAAGAGCTGAGTGGTACACAGGGTAACACAGTCACTGGGATGGGAGGAGGGACACAGGACACTTGCACTGCTTTGCGGCTACATTTTGACACTGTTTCCATTCTTTACAAGTATTTCATGCACAAAACAAATATTAAAGAAGCAGGTTCTCATAAGGAGGGAAGAAGGTAGGTATGACGTGTCCAAAGGTCGGTCATTCAGCAGGATTTGGACTAAGTCTAAGTCTTTTCACCACCTCCATTCGCCCTCCTGACCAGTCCACAGCAGCCCATCTCTAAGTAGCAAACCAAGAGGGTGGACTATACCTATATGCCTATTCACTGATAGAGCTGAGGCAAGAGAGCCCATGAGCCCAGCATAGGTAACAGAGTAAGACTCTTCATCTTGGACTGGAGACATGGCTCAGCAGTTAAAGGTGCTTGCTTGCAAAGTCTGACAGCCTGGGTTCGATTCTCCAGTACCCACATAAAGCCAGATGCGCAAAGTGACACATGCATCTGGAGTTCATCTGCAGTGGCTAGAAACCCTGGTACCCCCATTTTCTGTCTCTTTCTGCTTGGAAATAAGTAAAGAAAAAAAATTTAAGACCTTTCATCTTAAAGGGGAGGAGTGGGGGGAGAAGCCTGAGGGCCTGAGGGAGCCTGATTCACCCTAGTTCAATTCCCTAGCACCCAAGTAAACAGCATGCCTGGAACCCCAGCCCTGTAGGGTGCAGAGACATCAGAATCCCTGGGGCTTGCTGGCCAGGCCAGAGGGCAGCTCTGGGTTCAGTGAGAGACTCCATCTCACAGAAACACATGGATGAGTCACAGAGGAGGCCATGCAACGTTCTCCTCTAGCTCCTGCACTATGCACACACGTGTGTACACACACACACACACACACACACACACACACACACACACAAGCGGCAAGGAAAACAGTTTCTCTGAGGCACAGGAGCAGGCAGCCATTGAGGGCTCTGCTTCCAAGCAGCCCAGGGGAGCCTTCGATGCCAGGGGTGATGCCAGCATGGTTCAAAAGTTCTCCCCAAGATTTGGCGGGGTTCTCTCAGACTGAAAACACTGACTCTTCCACCAGACCCTCTGAAAATAGCCTCTTGCCACATGTGTGTTTTGGAAGGTGCTCGAAGACCAACTGTAGGAAGGGGTATATGTCTGCCACCAAGAGAAGAAAGAAAGGGGAAAGAAATGTAGCTGGAAAAGGAAAAAGAAGGGAAATGAAAACCGGGCTGACACACAAGAAGGTCCCTCTTGGGCCTCTGAGGAAAGGAAAGGGAAAGTCACCAAGAAATGCACCCCAGGGGATGCCAGCACACTCCCAATAAGAGATTGTGTGCATACAGTTCTAGACTTTATTGGTAGTTCAGGACTGCTGTGGCTCCTTCCTTCTTCCTTCACTCCCTCCATTCTTATCTTACCCTGCTTCGGGTTTCCATGGAGTCCAAGCTGGGCTCAGAGTAGTTAATGGAGGAGGATCTTGAAGTCGCAGAATGCTAGGATTGCAGGCCTGCACCAGCACCCCAGGGCCTCCTGTGTGCCAGGCGAGCCTTTTCCTCTGTTGCCTTTTTTGCATTTAAAAGTAGAAGCACATGTCTGCACTAACCAGCAGTGAGCGCAGGGACTTGCTCCACATGGTATCAATTATTTTTTCTCGGATTTCCTCCCACATGAAACAAAAGGAGAGAGGGCAATGCTCAGTGATGAGGACCCAGCCTGTGGAGCTAGGGGGAGGGGATCCAGGATAAAGTTGACAAACCTGAGGCTGGGCACACCTTCAATCCCAAAGCACAGGTAGGAGGATCGCTGAGTTCGAGGCCAGCCAGGGACTACAGAGCAAGTTCCAAGTCATGCTGGACTAGAGTGAGGCCCTACCTTGAAAAAACAAAACAAATCAAAGTACAAGTACTTGGTTGAGGAAGAAAAGAGTCACTTGGGCTGGAGAGATGGCTCAGGGGTTAACATCCTTGTCTGTAAAGTCTAATGACCTGGGTTCGATTCCCCAGCACCCACGTAAAGCCAGATGCACAAAGTGATGCATGCATCTGGGGTTCTTTTGCAGCAGCTGGAGGCCCTGTTGTGCCCACTCTGTCTATCTCTGCTTGAAAATAATAAATATATTTTTAAAATGAAAAAGAGAAGAAAAGAAAAAGAGCCTCTTTCCCGTCTGCATTTGTATTCCCAATTCTGCTGCACACCAGAGACACACCCACACTCTAAACTTGCCAGTCTTGGCTCAGAGGGAAGAGAGTGAGAACTAGGAATTAGTCTTCTGTGTCTGTGGACTTGTCTCACACTAGCTGGGATACAGGCTTCATGCAAACCCTTCAGACTGAAAGCCTCCAGTTATAAGCAGGATACATATGCTGGAAGGCCAAGATGTTTATCAGTGGCCCCAGAGAAACAAGACCCTTATCTGAAACCAAGAAACAAAGCTGTATCTTATTCAAGGAAAAGAAGAAGGAAAACTGCTGTTCCCAAAGCAAAGCCTCTGGCTAGACAGAAGACCTGAGAGCTGAGGCCCATGTGGATGGGAAGGAGCAGTGGGAACACCAGGCGGAGGAATCTTGAACAAGAATCCAGATGTCCATCATAGTCCTGACACAACAGCAAAATAGAGCTTGGAGGCTTGGTGCCCTGGTCCCTACCTGTCCGAAGACGCATGCAGATACAAGTGGATTTCTGAGATTTCAGCTTCTAGAGATGGTTCTCAACATCTATGGGATGAAAGCAGCTCAGAAGATAGAACCGAAGCAAACCAACCAGCAGAAGGCTGACCATCATGCAAACATATATCTCCAGGCATTACCCCAAGCACTTGACATGAATCATGGACACCTCTGTAAAGACGAGCATTACAATATCCTCACTCACACAGGAGATATAAACAGGTAAAGTCACCTTCCCCAAGCCCAGAGTGCTTCTTGTGCCCCAGTGCTCATCACCTGGTTCACTTTTTCACTGCCACGAATCATGAATGAGAGGCTACCACGATATGCTTCAGTTCACACTGTGTGATGGTTAATACTGGTTGTCAATTTGACAAGATCTAGCATTACTGAGGAGACAAACTTCTGAGCATGTCTGTGAAGGGTTTCCAGATTAGGTTAATTGATGGGCAAAAAAACACACCCTAAATGTGGGTGGCATAGTTCCATGGGCTAGGATCCTGAACGGAATAAAAAGGAGAAAGTGCGCTGAATACCAGCGTTCATCCTGCTACCATGACTTTCCCACCATGATGGACTGCCTTCTTCATAACTGGGGGGGAAAAACCTTTCCTTTTTCAAGTTGCTTCTGGTTGGATATTTGGTCATAGCAACAAGATAAGTAATCAGTACACAAGGAGTCATACACTCATGATTTTTTACTATGCACATCTGTGTGTATCACAATACACGTGTGGTGTCTTAGGACAACCTCAGGGGGTTTGTCCTCTCCCTCCACCCTGCCTGAGACACGGTCTCCCAAGTTGTTAAGTTTTTTGCCACACTAGTTCTCCAGCAAGCTTCTGGATTCTTCTGGCTCTGCCTCCCATCGCCTAGAGCAAGATGACAGACACATGTGCTACTTTGAGTCCAGGTGTATGGGTGCTGTGGTGTCGAATGTGAACCAGCAGCCTTGAGGAAGGACCTTTAGCCACTAAGCCATCTCCTCAGCCCATTTATAAAATTTGCCAGATCCATTTGCATTTCTTATCATGAGGACTAGGCCAAAGTCCCCACAAACAACCTCCTGGATTGGATCCACCCTTGGTCTCCATAAATCCTTCAACAAAAATCTGAGGTTACAGGAAAATATGCATCAGGGTGAAAATGCCACGGATGGCTGAGTTTTGAGGCCAGGACAACCAATGAACACAGATAAGGCTCAGGCCAAGAACCCAGGACCTGTCCCCAAATTCTAAGGACAAGTTTCCTCCCAGCACCACTTATTCATACTGAGGAGGAAGATAGCATTTCCACCCTGTCCTGGACATGAATGTAACAGGCAAAAACAAAACAAACAAACAAACAAAAAACAGAACTATCCAATTGTGCTTTTAAAAAGTCACAAATGATACTAATTATATATCAAGATATTCTGTTAAATGGAGTACAAAGAAAAAAAAAAAACAGTCACTAATCCTTATGTCCCAACCTGGATGAAAAAAGTAGCATGTTATCTCTGGTCATTGGTCATCTAACAATGTTTTCACTGTGAGGTCAATTTCTGAAATCTGAAACTACAAGTAGATGTAGGCAGTATAATTTTCCCAAAGAGAAGCCTGTGAATGGCTGTAAGTTACAAGACAATAAGCATGATAATGATCTTCCTTAAGGCACCAGAGTAAACTTGGTGCCAATTCATTTGTGCAAAGTATATATGCTTTGTATGTCTTGGTCAAGAAGTGGGAAGGGCTCACAGAACAATCTAGGAAACAAACTTCAAGGGCCAGGCCCTGCCAAGAGAAAAGCCCTTGACCTAGGCAAATGGTCATACTGTTGCTCTTCCAGAAGATGCAAGGCTTAGGCAAGACCTTTCCAAAGGGAACACCATCATTTCTTTCTACCTGGGAGTCTAAGAAAGAACCCAGCCAAAACTCCTAACTCAAAACCAGCAGCAAAGATAGAATTGCCTTAATAAGATTCAATGTTCTATTGATAAACGAAAACGAAGTGCATAAGAAAACAAACTATAAAAACCATCCAGGAGCTTCAAAAGCATACTTGGATAACAGAATGCTTTTCTGTATACTACTTAAACAGGATTAATTCCTAGTTTTTAGAGATATTAAAATCTATTACCGATGGACAAACTCATTTTAAAATCAATATACTATTTGCTACAAAGCAACTTGCAAGGCAAATGTTTCTATTTCTTATAATTAGGACTTTAGTTACATGACAATTACTATGTTCAAGCCACATCCTGAAATATAGATCTTGAGATGTATCAGTGAATAAGAGATCCTTATCTCTGATAGAAAAAGATAGGTCATCAACAAGTTTATAATGACAAATTACTTTTCAACTTTAATGCTTTTAAAAAATGCCAAACCATCTACACACTATTACAGAGATTTTGGTGTTCCACCTAATAATGGAGTCACCTTGAGGTGACTCTGATCCGGGGTATCCAAGAGCTGATGTGTGCTCCAAGGGCACCAAGCAGACAGTTGGGAGGATCTCATGAGACGTGCTCCCAACTATTACAACATGACTGTTTGGCTGACTTTCAGTGATGTAGAATTTTAGTAATGAGGTTTCTATAGTGACTTTTAACTGTTCAGGAAGACAATTTTGTAACCCAGGTTTTGCAAGCGGTTAGTTTGTGCAAATCAGACATTCCATGGGAACAGAAGACTGAGAATGAGCATCCATGCTCAACTAGCCTCCTCCCAAACACACCCAGGGAAGACTGTTTCTGCTCCCTATCAGATCGACACCCCAGCTTATTTCCTCTACTCACTCTGGCACCCAGTCTCTGCATCATGTGCCCAGAGCCTGGTGAGGGCACGCACATTTACATCCTCAGCTTTACTCAACGCCAGCGTTTTGTTCAGAGTCAACGGTCAGGAAATGTGCTTCCTTTGAGGACTTGTTTTATTTTTTCATAACATTAGGCACAGAGATGTTTCCTTTTCCTCTTCATGCCCATGAAGCTTTCAAGCGCTGGGCTCTCCCTGTACGAGCCCTGAAGGATAGAGTCATTCTATGAGCGTGTTTATCTCTAAGGAAGGGGCCTGTGACGATTACAGCTATTGGCCCTTTAGTTACTGTTTTCCTTTGTTATTTCAAAAGACATGCAGGCCACCTTGGCACACACCTGTAACCTGATAGCACTTTGGAGGTGGAAACAGAAAGATTCAGGGTTCAAGGTCATCCTTGGCTATATAGCTGGTTCAAGACCAACCTGGTTTCATGAGACCCTGTCTCAAAAAGCCAAGACTTTGGTAATATATAACTGATTTGTTCTGTTTTCAATATCGTATTGCACCATTAAAAAAGTAAATTGTGTGTGCCATGGCGTATGTTATCATCTCACCAAAAAAATTTTTTATAGACTTTTCCTTGAAATTGACTAATAAAAATATTCAATTCATTGATGAACTACTTTCACAGCTAAAATATAGAATCAAAGGCTCATTACAAACTAAACACTTTTGAGGCAAGGACATAAGATCTAACTTCTTACTTCTAAGTTAACAGCCACCATGAAGTAGCAGACACACCTCAACAAGGCAGCTTTTGAGGGCTGGTAATTATCATTTCCTTCATTTCACATATTAGGAAGCCGACAGACAAATGCCAAATGACTTGCCAACTGCACCCAAGGCAGGAAGTGGGCAAAGGAGGACTAGAACCCACAAATCCACTCCAAAGTTCCTGATGTTTTTACACCGCTAAATGAGGCTTTAAATGGATAAAATCTGATATTTAATCAGCATACTGATTAAGTCCATTAATGTCAATGTTCATGTTTCCATACATTCATTCTTTTTTTGGGGGGTGGGGGGCACACACGTGTGCATGATGTCACACGTGTGTGTATACAGGTGTATACACCACATGTGAGCATGTGGAGGCCAAAGGTAGAAGTAGGTTGTCGTCCTCAATCACTAGGATAGTCTTTTAGGAATTCCCGGTCTCTGCCTCCCCTAAACTGGGGTTACAGAACCATGCCAGCACCACACTTGCCATTTGACATGGGTTCTGGGGATCTGAACTCGGGTCCTCATGCTTGCATGGCCAGTACTTCACTCACGGAGTCATCTTCTCCCACCCACCCCCCACCACCATTCTTCTTACCCACTAGTCCTAAAGTCTTAACTGAAATGCAACATCTCATACAGGCATTGGCATTTGGTTTCCAAGCCCAGAAGAGATTATAAGCAGAATTCCAAGCATAATCACAATGTCAAGAAGTGACAGGTGGGCAGCAAAAATGGGGACCAGGGACAGACAAAAGAGCCTTGTGGTAGAACATATCTAAGTACTCTCATTACTAAATAAGACGTTGCTGGTAAAGTTGAAAATTTTTAAATATTCCAACTTCCTTCAGTGACCTTGGGCCAATCACACCCTCTCTGGGTTTCAGCATCCAGACCAGGAAAGGATGCAGGACCATCCCAGGGGTCCTTCTCACATCCAGGGCAGCTCTGTTTTTAAGATCAAAAGACTTCCTATGAAAGGGTCCAGTGTGAAAAACCCACATAAAGGAAAGGGGCTATTTAAAAACCGGGTTCTGTGCTTTCTCCCACAGCCTTGATAACTACCTTTCCAAAGGTTCTGAAAACTGAGGTTTTACTGTTTGAAACATTTATAGCCTGGGTCTAGGCACTTCCTGGAGTTTGCTCAATTAGCAGCAGGAGAAAGGCAGAAGCTGCTCCATCAGTCAGCAAAAAACAAACCTGGCATGGATTTAACAGCCAGGAAAAGTCAGTCACTTGAAGGGCTGCCAAAGACATCAGTACCTCATTTACAATGCAAAGGTAAAGGAGGCTAATGGCTGCCAGCAGAGAATCACAGAGGGCAATTCCAACCCCCGAGCTGGCCTAGAGTTCTGGCCACCAGCCCTCAAAGGTTAGACTTTAAACCTCAGCAAGAGGGACCAGGATGCTGCAATCAAGTTTTCAGATGGTGAGAGCTCTAGTCCACACTCACTTTTATGCCTGGAAAACTCTTTTTTTTCATATGGGCAAAACGTCTTTAAAGGTATAAGACTTGATTTCGATTTTAGAAAATCAACTCCTTGCTTCTGACTTTTATGAGCTAAGAATGAGGAATGCGCAGAGTACAGCAGCGAGAAGGGGAGCCCCAAGTCTCACTGAGGTTTGACCACGGCGCCTCCAGGACTTCTATGTAATTCCCCTCCCACCACGGGGACACCCGGGATGTTAACAGCTCTGACAAGGCCAGTGGATTCTACCAGCGGTGGGACAGTGCGGTGACGAACCCGACGTGCCTGGGCTCGGGGAGGTTAATGGGAATTAAAGCACAGCGGCCCTCCTTTGTGGCGCTTTGGCCGGAACAGCAGAAAGGAGACAATGAGCGGTCTGTGCGCAGTTCCACGCCGATTGGCTGGTCTCTCCCCCCCACAGAAACCCCTGATGTCATGGGCTTGGAATGCAGGCAAGGGAGGAAGGAAGGAGAGGATTTGGGGAGGGGGACGCCTCTCATCTCTCTCCCAGGCCAAAAGTCCCAACGATAAACCCGATGCATCCTTAGGCTCAGTCGCCAAGGCGGAGAGTCACCGAGTTCCACTCGCTCCAGCATCCGACCCAGCTCAACAATCGCCCCCAAACAAAAGCCACCGTGCAAAGACACTCCTCGACGTCGCGACCATCTGTCTAACGTGCCACAAACTTCTCGGGCTTCGATTTTCCAAAGTGTCTCATCTACATCAGCCGCGCGCAGGCTTTGTCTCGGCTCCCCGCAGAAGCAGCAGTTTGCACCGAGCCAACACACAGGACTCCGGCATTCCCCACCCCGCGGCTCCCAGAGGGTCGGCGAGACCCTCGGTGTCCCCTCCCCAGGAGGAGACGAGGAACAATGAGGGGTCCGGTTTGGCCACGTAACCGGCTAGGTTAGCTCTGAGTGCACTCTCTGGGAGAAGAGGGGGTCCCGGGCTCCAGGGCGGATGGCGAGGGTGGCCGCTCCCGGGGTCCCAGCCTCGAGGCCAAGCCCTGCCTAAGGGCGAAGGACCACCCGGCAGCGCCCCCTTCCCCGAGGGGCGCATCCTACAGCCACCGAGCGGCCCCTGCGGGCGCAGCGGGACTCCGAGCGCCTGGGATCCCACCGCCGAGCCCCGGACGCGGGAACAAAGCCAGGACAGCGCATGGGGACCGGGGACGCGATCCTGGGCGCGGGACACACCGGGAATGGGAGCAACTCTCTCGGGGCGCACCGGAGCTAACTCTGGTCCCGCGCCGTCGGGCTCGAGGGGGCCTCCGGCAGCGGCTCGCAGCCCCGGCCCGGGGACCCCGAATGGCCAGCCCGTCCTCCTACCTTGTTCTTGACCTCGGCCGAGAGCCCATAGGAAGGGCCCTTGTTGAAATGGGTCATGGCGGTTCCGGAGAGGGGAAGGGGTTTGCGCTCGGACTCGGCTGTCCCCGCTCCTGGCCGCGCGGGAGATGCTCGAGATCGCTTCTCTGCGCGGCGGCGGGACGCGGGCGCGGCTTCGGGGATTCGATCCGCCTGGGTCCCGCCGTGCCTCGGGGTCGCTCCGGAGTGGGGCCGGCTGGGCTTCGCTCGCTGCCCAAACCGCGGCTCCGCACGCACTGCCCCCTGGCCGCCCGCCCTCCCCCTCACCGGGCCTCCGGGGATTGGCCGGCGACACCGACCAATGGACGGCCTCCTCCTCCCGCCTCTCCGGCTCGGCGCGGCCAATGGCAGCGCGGCGGGCGCGGCGCTCCCGCCCCGCGGGGTCCCGGCCCGGTCCCCGCCCTCGCGCCACCGACGCCCGCAGCCCCGCCCCGCCCCGCCCCGGCGCCTGGGGGGCTTCCCAGCCCCGGCGATGCGCGTCAACTCCCAGGCATCCGCCCAGGGGACAGGAAGCCCCCCTCCTCGGGCTGGCCCGCCGCTGACCGGCCGCTCCGGCTGTCCCCTCCCCGGGTCCCCGTGCGCCCTGGAAAGCCCCGGAGCAGCCTCGGAGTCCACCCCAGCCACACCTGCGCGGTCCCCGCAGCCGCCCCACCTGGGGCTCGGTCCTCTGCGCGCCGCCGTGCCGCGCTCCTGCGGTCCAGGTGCCCCGGCGAGCTGGAGCTCGCTGGGTCTGAGCTGTAGGAAAGGGCTGCGGTTTAAAGCCTGGGGCGTCTCAGCTCTGCTGGATTCGCAAATGACTCCGGATTCTTACCGGGAATTCAGTTACTTCCAAAGTTTACCTAGTTCTTGCCCTCCCTGGTTTTTGTTTCTTCATTTAATTCGTTATGTTAATCAGGGGACTAAGAAGCCTTGAGTCGGAGGTCTAGCTGATTTTTGTTTGGAATTTTGTTTTTGAGACAAGGTCTCTGGTTAGTTCAGGCTGGCTTTGAACTCCGACTCCTCCTGGTTTGTCCTCAAGAGTGCTGGGTTCACAGGCAGGTGCCACCAGGACCTGCTGAGTATTTGTTTTTATTGTGTGTGGGGGTGGTTGTTTTTGAGATAGGGTCACGCTTTAGCTCAGGCTGACCTGGAACAGCAATTCTCCTACCTCCCTCTGCCTCCAGAGTTCTGGGATCAAAGGCGTGTGCCACCATGCTGGCTTGGGAGAACTCTGTGATTTGGGGAGTCCTTGTTTGCTCTTGTGGCATTTTCCTTTTTTCTGACCTTAAGTCAAACTGTGAGAGAGGCAGGTGAGATCAGTATGCACAGGACTGTACTAGACTGCTTGTCCTCCGGAGGTTATCCCTTTTACTTACCCCAACCTACTACTAGGAAGACTTCAGGTCCATTTTAGAGGTGAGAAAGCTGAAATTCAGAGATTTTTAGTATTGTGGTTGAGGCCAGCACCTCTTCCGTGGGTGTTCTGTGTATATCTAGGACTGGGTTTAGTTCTTGGAGACCTGCGTTGACATTGTTGTTTGCCAAACATAAGGTGATGTGCCAGAAGAGGCCACAGCCATCTGTTTGAAAAGAGCCCAACTACCTCACCAGAGGTGACCCACCTAGGAATAGAAATCAGGTGGCTTGAGAAAGAAATCCATGTCAGGCACGGTGACTCCCACCTGTAGTCCCAGCACTGGGGAGGTCAAGGCAGGAGGACTGCCATGAATTTGAGGCCAGCCTGGGCTACAGAGTGAGACCTGCCTCACATAAAAACAGAAGAAAGGAAAGAAGGAAGAGAAAGCGAGCATATGTGCATAAGACTGCCGTCTGCAAGAATCTTCCAGTGATTTGGGGAGGTAGAGGCAGAGGAATTGGGCCAATAGGAAAGTGAAGTGATGTAAATGTTTTGTAATTGGGTTTGGAGGTAGTCGAGATAATTAGGGCATTCTTCCCACACAAAGGTGACACGACTGACCCAACATTATGGTGCAAGCAGTTTGGGCTGTTTGTCCAGTCATGTGACAGCTCTGTGTCATCCACAAGACCTCACCCACTTTTCTTCACAGGTGGCCAGATTTGAAGTGGAAATCTCAGTCCCCAGCCTGTGGAGTTCATGAAAGCCTTGCTGCTCCTCTTCTGCCAGGTGCAGATGGAAAGAATGATTAAAATTATTTTAATGTCCTTGAAAGTCTTTGGGGGGAGGCTGGGGAATAGTTCAGTCATACGTGTTTAATCCTGAGAAATCACATAGAAACTGCCAGCACTGGGGTGCAGAGAGAAGCTGTCCTTTGACCTCCACACACCTGCACACACAAACACAATGTCACTCCTTTTAAAATGCTTAAGAGGGGCTGGAGAGATGGCTTAGCGGTTAAGGCACTTGCCTCCAGTGCCTAAGGCCCCGAGTTCAATTCCCCAGTACCCACATAAGCCAGACCCACAAGGTGGTGTCTCTTGTGCGTTCTCTCTCTCTCTCTCTCTCTCTCTCTCTCTCTCTCTCTCTCTCTCTCTCTCTCTCTCTCTCAAAAAATGCTTAAGAAATCTATTTAGTTTTGTCACAAACAATAGGCATTTTCTTGTTTAATGGAAGTTATTTAATATGTATGTGTGTGTATGATACATGCATATGACAATGTGTTGTGGTTAGCTTTGCATTGCTGGAACAAAAACACTTGATTAAAAGTAGCTACAGAGAGGAAAGGTTTTATCTTGGCTTACAGTCTCCAGCGGAAGCTCCATGATGGCAGGGAAAACATGGCATGAGCAGAGGCTGGCCATCACCTCTGCCACAGCAGGTGGAAAACAGCCACAAGACAGTGAGCCCATCTCTGGCAAGGGGGAGCTGGCTATAACACCCCTAAACCTGCCCCCAACAACACACCTCCTCCAGCAAGGCTCTACCTCCCAATTTCATCAGCTATGGACCAAGCGTTCAAAACACAGGAGTTTATGGATGACATCTGATTCCAACCACCACATGACCATGTGTAGAGGTCAAAGGACAACCTCACGATGTGGGTACTCATGTTCTACCTTGTTGAAGACAGCCTCTCTTGAGCACTGCATACACTAGGCTAACTGGCCCACAAGCTTCCAGGATTCTTCTGGCTCAGCCTCCTCCCTTGTCTATGAGTGTGCAGGGATTACAGGTATGTGCATTACTGTGTCCAGCTTTACATGACCCTGGGGGTCTGAACTACAGCCTTCAGGCTTGTGCAGTAAGCACTTTTAACCCCTGAGCTATCTCTCCAGTACAGGCATTATTTTTTAAAGATTGCAGTTTTAATTTGCCATGTGAACGTGTACTACAGATGGGGAGTGGCAATAGCTACAAAACAGTGGGAATTTATGGAATGCTGCTCTCCCCTTCTGAGCTTTAAAATGAACATTAATGTTTGCTACATTTGTTTGGTCAACTATCATCCTCCCCAAGGTACCTGAAGTTCTGTTTGACATTGCCACTGAAATGCGCTATTGAAGATACCCTTTTTCCTATTGGATGCCGTGAGTGTACCCGAGACTCCAAGACCTGCTAAGCGAACTCACTGCCTGGAAAGAAGTAATGTTATATTCAAGAATAAAATGCGAAAGACTTTTAAAATTGGATATAACTGTAATAGCTTTGTTGAAGGTATAATGATTGTGGCGGTTTGAAAGCAGAGGGTCCCCCATAGTCTAAGGTGTTTGTGATTAAGCTTCATACTTGATCCCCAGCTGGTGGAGCCAGACACACACACACACACATATTCTCTCACACGAACACACACACACACACACACACACACACACACACACAAATGTTTTAATGTGGCTTTTTATTTGACCACCAGGCAAAACCTAAACACTTCAGGTCTCAGAAATTGCTGAAATGAGGATGTAATAAGTAATATATTCAAACTGTGTCATTAGGTAGCATTATGTAGCCTGACACCCTGTAACTGCTCAGTAATTGGCTGTCAGTACCATTATTATGACACAGTATCACCTGGAGACCTCTCTCATCATCTCCCCCAACTATTGTAGTCAACTTACTCTGTTGCTGCCCAGAAAGAACCCAAACAAAAGCGGCTTGTAGAGGAATGGGTTTATTAGGCTTACAGACTCAAGGGGAGACTCCATCCTGGCAGGGAAAATGGCATGAGCAGAGGGGTGGACATCACCTCCTCCACAGCACTGCAAATAATGGCAGGAAGGTGTGTCAAACACTGGCAAGGGGAAGCTGGCTTATAATCCCCATAAGCCCACCCCCAACAACACAGCTCCATCAAGGTTGTAAAATCCAAATTGCTATCAGCTGAGGATCAATTACCTAGAACACATTCATTTGTTTGTAGGGGACACCTGGATCAAACCATGACAGTCTGCCCCTGGCCCCCACAAACTAATAATCATACGTGATGTAAATACAATGTGTTCAGCTCAACTCTTAAGTCCCCACAGCTTTCAATTGAGTTATAATACCAAAAAATAAACCCATAATGGCACAGAACATTCACACTGCAAAACATGAGGCACAGCAAAAACAGATTGAACCAATACAAGATTTAACACAAGCAGGGCACTATCAATCTCTAACTCCAAGTTCAATGATTCTAACCAATAAGTCTCTTGGAGATTCAATTCCACCCCTCCAGCTTGGCTATTCACAGTCCGGGAAAATTTCATCCAGTGCTGGCAGCTCACCTTGGCACCCATCCATAGTCCTGGAATTCTTTGGGTCTCCATTGCAACCCACAGTTCATCCTCATGGCTCCATCGGGCTCCATGCAGGCAACCTAGCACACCTGCTTCACACGCTGATGGCCGTTTTTCAAAAACAAAACTATTGCAAATCCAATGACTCTCTCTTCTTCCATTTGCCATACTCCACAGAACCAGGTGGGCTACCAACTTGTTAATCCAGGGGGAACAAAGCATTCAGGCCTCTTACTTCAAAGAGTCCTCATTCTTTCTGTTGTTCCATTGCAGACCAGATGGCTGAATCTCAATGGTTGTCATCTCTCAAGCAATTGCAGGTGAACGGGCAGCAGTTTCGACCCAAAGATCTTTCTTTCTGTGCCATCTCCATCTGCTCACACCAGTCCATCTTTACGTCAAGCAACCCTGCACAGGTTTCCAGGACACAGGCAGGCAGAACACAGTAAGCCTCTCACACAAGCTGCTTCTGGCACAGTCCTGACCAAGTTCACCCTCGTAAGCCAAACCTCACAGTCCATAGTTCTCATTACATTCAGGTCTTGTAACTCTGACCAGAATGGTTCATCACGCTGTACTCACAGCACTGCAAGGCACCTCTTAGGACGAGGTTTCCAATCCGTCCACATTCCTCCTGCAGGTCACTTCCAAAAGACCCAAAGCCACAAGATCAGGGTTTTAGCAACAACAGATGACCTGAGACAGCCCTGGCTAGCCCTCGTGTGTCATTCCTCTTGTCACCTCAGAGAGCCCTGGCTAGCCCATGGAGTATCATTCTCCTGTCACCTCAGAGACAGCTCAGGCTAGCCCATGGTGTGTCACTCCTCCTGTCGCCTCCAAGATGGTTTTCTCTGCTTTCATTTGTTAGCATGTATCCTTCAGCTTCAGTCACCTTTTCCTCATGTCCATTAGATATTGTCACATCTCTTTTCTATGTGTCCTTTGTGTAACTGATGGGCCTCTGTTCTCCCTCGCTTGTGAACAGACTCAACTGTTCTGTTCGTTGCTTCAGTCCTCAGGACCTCATATTAGCAGGAAGTGGATGGTTAGCAGATGTTGGCTGAATGAAGATTGTAACAAACACTTTCTTGGGCATTGTTCAAATCTTATTCCATTTAATCCTCAAAACAACAGCTGTGCTGGTTTGATCCAGGGGTCCCCCATAAACTCTTGTGTTCTGAATGCTGGGTTCCCAGCTGATGGCAAACTAGGAATTAGAATCTTATTGGAGCTGTGTTGTTAGGGGCGGGCTTATGGGGGTTCTAGCCAGCTTCCCCTTGCCACTGTTTGGCACACTCTCCTGTTGCTGTTGTCCACCTGATGTTGGCCAGGAGGTGATGTCCAGCCTTTGCTCATTTCCTCTTTCCCCTTCTATCATGGAGTTTCCCTTCAAGTCTATAAGCCAAAATAAACCCTTTTCTTCCTTCTCCAGTCCAGGTGTTATTTTTTAAAAGACTGCTTTGGGTTGGGTTCTTTTTTGCAGCAATAAGAAAGGTAACTACAATAACTTTAAGTAAATAACTCATTTTTTTTAGATGTAAGGAACCAAGGCTCAGAGTAGATCATTTATGGTCACAAGGTAGTGAGAATTTAGAAGATCTTTTTCCTCCTTCTGAAACTAACTCTCTCTCTCTCTCTCTCTCTCTCTCTCTCTCTCTCTCTCTCTCTCCCTCCCTCCCTCCCTCCCTCCATATATATAAAATCACCTTATTCCTTCTGGAAGCATTTGGAAATACCATATATAGGTATATAGATTAGATCTATAGAGATAGATATATAGATATAGACGATATATATGTGAATGACATACCACAATCAATAGTTCCCTCTGTGCAAAGAAAACAGAAAAGGAGGGACCAGGCCACGCGAGGCTGGTAGAGTGCTCACCTGGCATGCAGGAAGCCCAGAGCTCATAAACTGGACGCAGTGGCCCATGGCTGTAGTCCTGGCTCTTTCCTAGCTCTCAGGAGGTAGATGCAGGAGGATCAAGGCCTCAAGGTCATTCCTGGCTACAGAAGCCAGCTTGGGCTATTTGAGACCCTGTTTTTAACCAAATAAGCATATGAAACAAAAGCAAATTATTGGTCAAGGAAGGGAACAGTTGGTACAGAAATGGAGGCAACAGGTCGAAGGAAGCAGAAAAGGGGTTGTGCTGATGAAGACAGCCAGCCTGAGGGAAGCAGAAGGGAAATCCACAGGACCTGGCTCTCCAAGGAGTCAGGGGTTAGCGGGAGCTGAGAGTATTTACTCTGGACCTCCTGAAAAGACAGAGACTCCTTTAATCACTCCCCTCCTGATGTCCTTCCTCTTGCTCTCCTTCCTTCCTCTCCTCTTTCCTCACTTCTACATTTATCTTGCCTGATTCCTTCATGAAGCAATTAATAATACCCCACTAATTTTATATAGATCAAAGCCCTTGCCAACTGTCCAGGCAGGGGGTAGGGGGTGAGCACCAGAGCCAGTGCTTGGGAGCTGTCTTCTGATTTAGTGGGCTGAGAATGAATCAGCAAGAGGGGAGAGACCCCCATCAGGCCCTCTGCTCTGGGATTTAAAGTCTGCCTCACACTTCCATGCAGTGATTTTTGTGTGCAGGATGTTTGTGAAAGACGATCCCATGCTTTTATTGAGTCTCAAGAAGAGAAAAGATCAGGAAGTTTCTGGGCCTGATGCCTTTCACCTTTATCAAATAAGCTGCTCCATTCCAGTTTCTTTACAGTCATTTATGTTCTTGATTTTGATGAGAAAGTAGCTTAAAAGCTTGTTTGTAAGGGGTAGAGCCACCTCAAACTTTTTGAAGTAAAAAAAAAATTAGCTCACATTTCAGTTTTTTATGGCCTATCAAAAGCCTTGGATAATTTAAGATGATATCAAAATACTAATGGTTTGGCTCCTTTGCAAACTTGTTTACTCTGAAATGGGAAGACCAGAGAGCTCTGTACTGAAATATAATTCCTGCAGCACTGTTAGGACAAACAAGAAACTCCAGATTCTGTCCACAGACGCTCAGCTCCTGTTTCTTAAATAAACTAGGTTAGGTTCACTCCCTATATGTGAGCACACACATGCGTGCGTGCTCACGCGTGCGCACGCACGCAAACACACACACACTCACACACACTTGTGTGTTTACCTTTTGGTAATAAAGATGCTTAGAAAGCAGGCATTATTAGCTCAATGGTATTAAAGCATTAATATAATAAATAGAAGATTCAATTAACTGAAGATTTTGTTTCTTTCCAATTAAATTAGAAACTCCATGAGGGCAGGAGCCATTCTGTTTAACATTGTAGCCCACACTTTATCCATAGCAATCACTTAATACATATTTATCTTGTCAGACTAATTAATTGAAAGGTTAGGAGCTGTACTTTGTGTTAAAAGCATTTCTTAATAAATGTGAGGCCCTGCATTCTATCCCCAGAATACAATGATAGTAGTAGTAGTAAATAATAATAATAATAATAATAATAATAAAAGTTGGGAGGGTGTTAAAACCCAGCTCAGTATGAGCAGTGAAAGAAAAGAAGCTAAACCAATCAGAGGCCACCAATTAGCCTCTAACTAGGGACTTTCTAGTTTAACTAATCAAAAATCCCCGTTGCCTCGCCTGAGCAAACACCTTACAAAACTCTCCTGATCCCCCTCTTAGTGTTGCACTGAGCTGCTCGTTGTCTGGTGCTGCCCAATCCATCCGTCACCACCTATGTTCAAACTTCAGAGTCTTAATATCTTTTATTGGTGTTGTTTAATCAGAGTCTCGTCTAGCCTAGGCTAGACTTGAACTCATTGTAAAAATAACTAAGGCTCACCTCTAATTCCTGGTCTTCTTCTCTCCACCTCTCAAGTGCTGGGATTACAGGCCCATGGTTCTATGCTGTTAAAATCAAA